>JAMAMT010000117.1:0-81610 GCA_023630325.1 Syncephalastrum sp. PYS2702
AAATCATATCTATTGGATTAGGTGAAGCGACGTTTTTCTCTACGGCCCTGGTGGGATCCATGGGACTTGTCCCTTTTCTTCCGTTCCTCAGGTCGGTATTCGGACTACACAAAGCCTCACACCACGCATTGACTCCTCCATCTTCTCGTGGGCAGTTCGAATGGCTGGCAAACAAACACATACGACACACACACATACGACATACACCCATACGACATACACCCATACGACATACAGACACAAACACAAAACATCTCTTAATTCTCGCTCTCATCCGATTGAGAATGGACTCGGCACGATGGTTCAAAGCTGGATCTTCCAATTCCTACGCATGGCGGTTTAACACAGAGGCGTCGTACAGCGAACATACATTGCTTGTATTTGGTGAACAAAGGTCAGTCTACAACATCAATTTAAAATATTTCATGTCGTGCTCATCAATAAATAATATGAATAGTGCAGGTTCCGATTGGACTCGAGGTCGCTTCCCTACCTGTGTCGCGGTAGCTACCAATACACCTCCAAAGGTGTGGTTGGCACAGTACCTTTTCTACTCTTGATTACTTCGACAAGGCGCGCGTATCATGCTTGGGTACCCGGGACCAGCAAATTTACACTCCTTCATGGTGGCGACAAGTACCCAAGGCTACAGAAAGACAGGCAAACAGTACGGGGCCATGTGTGCAAAAAGGTATGCTTTTAATCCCCTTCGTACAGAATCAAGTACTTACACTATACCAGGAGCATTGGTAGTCAGAACAAGATCACCGGGCGGACGCATCGGAGCAGATGGCGAGCGCTTATGAGGGGCCACTGCGAGAAATCATCACGCAGACAGCACGCGGGCATCTGTACAAAGGGTAAGCGTTTAGCGTCATGCAAGTAGCAATATCAGATACTTATATTGTATCGACAGGAACAAAACGATAATCGGACGGACGCATTGGAGCCGATGGCGACTGACCACGATGGAACAACTACCACAGACGACACGAGGGCAATGTGTACAAAAGGTAAGCTTTTAGCGTCATCCAAGTAACAGTATTGTGTTAGATACTTATAGTGTATCTTCATCGCTGACAGGACGGAAAGATAACCGGGCGGACACACTGGATCTCATGACGAATGATTACAAGGGGTCAACTACGGCAGATGTTACACAGACAGAGCAAAAGCATGTGTACAAAACGGTAAGCTTTTCAATGTCCTGCAAGTAACAATACAGTTACTTATATTATACTTCATCGCTGACAGGGACACAAAGATGATCGAAAGGACGCATCGGGTCAGATGGCGGCTGGTTACGAGGCAACAACTGCCACAAATAATCACACAGACAGCACGGAGACATGTATAGAAAAAGGTATGTCATTGATTGCACCTGGACAATCATATCAAATGCTTATCCAATGCTGACTCTATTCGCTGACAGTGCGCTGAAACGAATCCAAAGTACGCCATCACAGTTGGCGTAAAACAACTCCTTTTCCACATACCGCGGATCACGACATGCGATCATTCCTACTTTTACATGGACATTGGTGCGCAGGCGTCTTAAACTGCTATCTTGACCATCGCAACCTACCTTTTACGTGGCGTACACATCCAACGTCCTGCTTTGGTAGTTCTCAATTATCGTTTTGAGAATGCTGGAAGCACCTATGGAAAGGTAAATCACACCGCACTTGACATGGCAATGATCTTACTTGTATTCCATAGAGTGTGTACCGTATCTGATACTCGACACTCCTGCGCATACTGTGGACAATCGCCTTCTCGCTACATTTTCGAGCTCGAAGCTATACACTGCTCAGGTGGACAAACTGCTCTCTGGATGGAACATCGATCTGTGCTTGACTCATCTCGGCTGGCTGCAACAACGAAAAAGTAACCAAACCAAACCAAACCAAACCAATCCAATCCAATCCAATCCAATCCAATCCAATCCAATCCAATCCAATCCAATCCAATCCGAAAAGCGTCGTCCGGCCCAGACATTACATGGTAAGCAAAAATAACAGGTGATGGTTATAGCCATGTACTAAATTCATCTTTGCTTGATGCCTTGTTTAGGTCACCGGACATGGTAGACGGACACATACACAAAAGTCCCTTTCTACAAAGTCCTACGAACCAGTAGGCATACCCAAAGCAAGCAAAATCTCACTTGATATGCTTTCACAAGCATCACCTATCAACGGATGCATACGCAGCACAAGCCCCAAGGAAAAAAAAAAAAAAAAAGAGCAAGCCGGTTATACGATGCGCTATCCAGCAGACGCACTAATTCACCCGGGGAAGCATGGCCTAGAGCTCCTCTTGCAAATAAATATGCGACCCACCTTTATCATTATATGTTTTGCATCTTGACACTGTTTATAAAAAAACTTTCCGTATGTACATTACACCAATCCTACATACTAGCAAGTCGGTTTGGAATTGGGAAAGACGGCTATGCTTGAGAATCTGTAATAAGCTTCTGCGGTCGATTTGGCGGAAAGAGAGCGAACTTTATTCATATAAGTTTAGCTATGGCTTTTGCCTCTCACATCGCGTTGCCTTTGACCAATAAATAATTCTTGACCCATTTATGCAACCACGAGAGCTTTGCCGGCAAGCATTTATAGCCAAGTCGCTATGGTGCCTTGGATCTCTATGAAGTATGCCGTAGAGCATGAAGGTATATTATTGAACAGTGTCATTATACGTCAGCTAGAAGAAGGCTGTCGCATCTCAGCCAAAATTATTCCATTAGCACCATACTCTCTTAAACTGATATGGAGCAAAGATCCTGTACTTTAAAGAAAAGAACACAGAGGAAAGGAAGAGAGGAAATAAAAATGCAGCGGATTTCACTTCGCAGTTTACACGGTTATGGAACCTGTTCATGCCCAATTTTGGGAAGCGCGACTAAGAGCGTAATCCTTTTGTTCGTGTACATACGATATTGTTCACTCGGGAGCATGGATTCGGATCCAACGAACGACAACTTGAATAGGCTAAAGTAACTGATCCCTTCATTACTTATTCACAAGCTCACCTTTCTAATTGAAGAGCTCTGGTTGTCCTCCTGCAAACCTGTCTGCTTTCCGATCTTCTCATCGACGACACCGATCCGGTCTCTGCAGACAACTTCGTCAGTCATGCCCACCGTAAAAGACTCCAGAAATCTCGTAGAAGTGAATCTGCGTAAGCATTCCAATGCCATAAACTGTTGTTCGTGATACTCACTGCTTGATTAGTTGTCATGATGCGGTTCGAGCTTGCGCTGTCATTTTCGCGAGTGAAATATTGTTCCAAGCCAACGTGGAAGTAAATCAGTTCCAAGAACTGCAATCGTTTGTTCGTCTACTGGCCTGCGAGACATTTGTGGAGCAATATCAACAAGACGATCTGCTGCAGTGCTTGGCCGACGTCCAGTCCAAGGCCGACACGCGTGTATGCTCCGTCGATCTCGAAACGTGGAATGCCAATCTACCTCAATCTCGCGCGTATGTTGTTACGCACTTTAAACGACGGGTCAAATCCGTCACACTCCAAACAGAGCGAGCTGTCAAGGAAGAAGAAGTACTCGCTGCAGACGTCAAAGCTATGCAAACCCGCGCCATCGAAGCTGTCACGACTAAAATCATGCCACGCGTTACACGTCTCTGCGAAACCAACGCCATCGAGCGCAAAAATCGCCACAACGACCTCAAGAATGAGGTCGCTGACCAGATCAGTGCCAGAACGCTCGAATCGAGACTCACCGCTTTGCATCAGATGCTCCAGGATATGGAGGATAGTATGCCTTGGCAGCACATGACGACGTTGTCACGTCTGACCGACATTATTGCCCAGCACGACCAGGCCATACGTTATATTCATGAAACAACCCGGACTCTGGCCAGTGCAGGGGACGACAAAAAGCCTCTCCCGGATTTCAGATCCGTCAACGATGGTATGAGGCAGCTGCAGTCTCTTTGGGAAAACGTGAAGCGGCTGGGTCAACAAGCCCTCGAAGCAGAGGATTCCTGTCCTTTAAGCGCCCGAATCGACAGCCTACTTACGACGACCTCTCAGCTGAATGTCTACATGGACCAGTACAAGGATACCATATGTCGACCGGGTCTTTATGAGGACGTGGTGAGCCAACTGAACCATATCAATGACATCGTTGTGTAAGCAATAGATGCGTCTGCCATAAACAGAAGACTCATGTCTTGCGTAGGAATCATGATGTGCTACTGCGAAATATCATCGACCCAAAAGAGGGGTTAAACGGCCTACCTATCACACGCGAGCTGGCGCGATCCCACGTGTTTCGCGAAGGCAAAGCGTTCTCTCGCCCGGTGGAACAGGCGATCGAAAAGGCGATTGAGGCACGTATCCAGAATAGCATCACGCCACTGCTCGAGAGAATTGACAAGCTGGAGCGCCAGGTGCAGGGCCCCTAGGCTGTTTCTTCCCATTCCTTCCACCTTGTAAATACGCACGTTTGCATACTATACGCTGTACATTTCATCTTACATCCTAAAACGCCAAATACCCTCCTTGCGCATAATACATTCAAGCAAGCTATTCTCTGTCTATTAAAGAATCTCCTGACCTAACACTGTCCATGACAATGAATGCAACTCGGCTCACCGGGCTATTTGTATCTCTGGTGATAACTATTTTCAGGAACTCAATTTCAAGGCAATCTTTTTTTCCCGTTTGCCGCGATGTCAAAAACTTTTGTTGCCTTCACACAAGCAGGAAATGGTATAGCTTCTTGCCTACGAGATCTTGCATGGCAATATAACTAATCTCTGGAACTTGTACCGGCTCAGATCTACGCGAGGTTCAAAAGTTAAATCTACCCTGCCCGCGCACAGGTACACCGTGTGATTCTTCCAAACGCAAACCCCTCAATTTTTTTCCCGTAGGCGATCTCACCACCTGTTTGTACGATGAATCAAGCAAGCGTCTCTATGACCTTCAGACCGTGAAAGGTCCTGGTAGAAAATGCTGCTGGCTCATAAATGACTCCTTCATCCAAGGTACGGGGAAGCCTCGTCGCGTTTTGTTGGACTTTGTTTCATACTCGGCCCGTAGACGGTACGATCCACTATATCTCCCCGATGGATCCTCTATACATTGCCCTACCCATTCTCGAACGGGGCCGTCAGAGCGTAAGTTTGCGATTTTGCTAAACGTAAAGACAGCAAAAGTAAATGCTTTTCGGGCTTTAGTCCAACGAATCTGAAGGTCGATTTCGTACTCTGGATGACCTGCTTTCCAACGAAAACGAACAAGCAAGCGACATTGGCAGTCTTGAAAAAGTGGATCAGTTTATCTCCCAGCTCGACCATCTCTGTGAGAAGAAAGAAATCGCTCAAGACATGTACGCGTATCGTCTTGACGATAAAAAGACAATTGCATGGTTACAGAAGAAGGTAAAATAATAGGCATTTCTGCGTTTAGAATTTATCCCTTATACCGCTCGGTACTGTAGATCGACCATCTGGTGCAACGACTGCCACAAATTGCGCCTCCTTCCACATTCACAGAAGATACACAAGACAAAGAAGAATTGGGTATGAAGAGGCGCATAGGAAATCCTGATGTTTTACTGACCATTTGCAGATAAATGTTACAAACAAGAAGCAGTATACCTCTTGGCCAAGTATTTATCACATTCGTGGTTCATAAAGTTGCTGGACAGCTATGGGTAAAGTCATAAACTGAATATGCCTTGGTAACTATGTGAACTGTGATTAACGACTTCCTCTAGTCTTGAACAAATCAAAGATGAAGCCGACAAATCCGAAATCAGCAGCTACTTTGATAACGACCCAGCCGTCTATATGCGTCAGAGCACATCCAAAGAAAACGTAGAAACCCCCGCCAAAGTAAGAGACAAACGAGTTACACCAAAAACCCGCAACTCACCCGCGTCGAGAAGAAAGCCAAAACAGGACCCGCCGTCCCAAGGAGCCTCGCTAAGGTGAACACTAAAGGCATGCGAACCCTTGGCAGTTTCTGGGGCCCCAAAAAATAGCGAGAGAAATTTGTAAATATTGTATCCAAAACTTGAAATTCCGTGACATCCATTGCATCTACCAAGACTTTTCTTTTCCCTCGTCCACATGATAAATGATCAGTGCAATACCTTTCACTCCATTATCTGTAATCGAAAAAAAGCGTACTGTTGCTATGCCTACGTGGCGTAATGAATAGACTTGAAAGTGGTTAACTACCCAGTAGCCATACCTATGCTTTCCAGTTGTTAGGTCACCCATCCAATGTGTCGTCAACCCATGGCAGCCAAGCTTCTCAACGACTACACGCACAAGATGCCTTTTCCGGTGATATAGGCTGCCGGAGCGGCAGATCTATAAGTATCATAGAATAATTTTCCCTGGATGTTCTCGATCTTGCCTGTTTCGGCATATTTTATACGGGGTACGGTAGTATATTTCCTTTTCGCAAGCCAACAAGAGCGTGGAAAAAGATAGTCGACTTCTAAACCATCCATAAGTTGCAGAGTGTGATATATTATAGTTACGCAGACTCATGATCAAGTCGACTTAGCTCCACCTCTATCATTCTCTCGGGAAGACACTGTGTCTATCTGTCTTACTTCCTATATAGCGAATGACGTACCAAGATCTTGACTCGCTGGATCTTACGCAAAAATATTTCGGTGCTGCCAAAACGGGAAGGATGGAACAGCATCCAACGTGATATCTCAACAGTCACCCAAGCTGCATAACGTTTTTATTTATTCGAAGTCGGATCCAATGTGTCGTGACAGATGTTGTATTGAGGCATATATATTGAGATTACACAACATGGCTCTATATTATGCAAAAGAGCGAGAGACTCTGCAACTCTTATCTCGGCGATAAACCTCCGGATGATACCTTGCCGAACCAGCATGTTGAACCACGCAGTATATGAACGTTGTTATCAGAAAAAAAGTGGGGTTGCAACTCAGAGAAGCAGGAGAAAAATATAGACTTGTGGTCCTTATGAATGAAGTCTACGTTTCATGCCGACCATTACAGCGTCAAATTTGAGAAGGTTATCGGCAGACACCGAAAGGGGAGGCCTCGTGTTTCCCCACGGCACGGCGACGAAGCTTTTAATCATTACGAGTTACACCGCACTCCACTGGTCTGGGGTTTCCTATCGACTTTCCGGCCCGAGTAATCCTACTTGACGGGGCAGCAGAAGTCCTTGATAAAGCAGGCTTGACATGTGCTCTGGATATCAACCGGGTCAGTGCATCGGCCTGCCTTTAGCTTGATCGAAATATAGGCGACACTCTGGATACTACATAGGTGTTCCTGAACTGAACATAAGCATGATGACGCTATTAGAACATGGTGTAACGTCCAATGTGTATATATGTGTAATATACTTTACCTATACCCAAGGTATGTTTTTCCGCTGCTCATATATAAATGCCATTTATCGGCAAGATTTTCATGAATACAACGTACATTGATGGACAGCCCGTAAAAGTATGAAACATCCAGACAATGCTATGGTATGTATAAGCCGTAAAATACACACTATGTAAAATTCAATAAATTGTGGGGTTGGGACGGTGGTAAAACTGCTTACAAACAAGGCAAGGGCGGCAGGCCAAATATAGAGAAGATTTCAAAGGGCTATATCTTTAGGTTTTCCCGACCATTTTGGCCTGTGCCCCGCACAGTTTTTTGGCTTTCCCACCTCTTTTTTTTCTCTTTCTAATTTTTACTGCCATTCCCTCATGTCGACTCCAGCGAACATTCCTCCGTGGTTGGTGTGGTACCTCACCGAGCTCACCACGAACCCACTCCGCACCAAGTCCGTCACCAGCGGCTGTCTATCCGGCCTGCAGGAGCTGACCGCGCAGAAGCTGTCTGGTGTCAAAAAGTTCGACAAGCGTATTTTCCAGATGGCCGCCTATGGTAAACAGACCCCTCTTGTTGCAATAAAGACCCGCTGGCTTGGACTCGCTGGACTGATGGGGCTAACGGCTCTTTTTTGCTTTTTTTTATTGCATGGATTGGATGAATAGGACTGCTGGTTTCCGGTCCTTTGAACCATCTGCTGTATGAGATCATGAACAAGCTTTTCGCTGGCAAGTCCGACAAGCAGGCCAAGATTGGCCAGCTCCTCTTCTCTAACCTGGTCATCTCGCCCACCATGAACACGGGTAAGTCATAATGGGAAGGGTCAATATCAGGTCTGTCTGACACTGCTCATTTCTGCAGTGTATATCAGTGCTATGACCATCCTGGCCGGTGCTCGCTCTTTTGACCAGGTCAAGGCTGCGGTCAAGAACGGTCTACTCTCGATGCAGAGAGTGTCGTGGGTCATTTCGCCTATTGCCCTGATCTTTGCCCAAAACTTCTTGCCCCAATTTACCTGGGTTCCTTTCTTCAACATTTTGGCATTCGGTAAGCAGCTCTCTTTGTGTAACATATCGAGATATCTCATTAGGTTGGTTTTCTGTAGTCTTCGGAACCTATATGAATACCATGATCAAGCGCAAGCGCATGCAGGCCGAGCGCGAAGCTGCTGACAAGAAGCAGTAAACCATTTCTTTTGTATAGACAGAATAAAGCGGCATACAGCGTCCGTGTATTATTATTATTATTATATATACTTTTTTTTGTCTCTTATTCAACTCATACATCTTTGTGCTTCTTATTCGCAGTCGGGAATGCCCTCGTATTCACCCGGCCCACGCTCCGTGGTATGTGTCATTTCCCGAACGTCAATATCGAGCGCTTCTTGGTAGAGATGTTCTGGATCTATATTCCGCGCCAAAACATCCATGTCCACCAACCCTAGTCGGTTCAGGAAATCTTCGTCCTTTCCATCCATGTCTTTCATTTGGCGTTTGTGCATCCTTTTCTCTGGCTCCAACCCAGGCATCTTACTTGAGAGTATCCGCCGAAGAATAGCGTAAGCTTCGGCGCGTACCAGTCGCTGTGTGTTCTGCGTCTGATCATTTTTCCTTCCATGAGTCATCCTATTCAACCGTGTGCTCCACAGACACTTACCGCTTCGAGTAACCAGGTGTCACACCCGAGGAGGTAAAACAGCGCTTGGGGTCGGTCCAGAGCTTCTTCCTCCGACATTCTGGTTCGTTTTTGCTGTTCCTTCTCATGCAGATACAGGTTCCACAGGTGCTCGCTTACTTGGCACATCCGGATAGTTACCTCGGGGTCGGGGTCTACCATCAGATGGGATACAATGTCCCGGCTATTTCCACGCGTCAATCACAGCCTATTTTGCTGACAAGGTAGCTTACTTGAGTGACTTTTCATCCCCTGAGCCTCCGATGGACATGCCTTCACAAGAATGGTTGATAATCAAGCAGCTGATGGCGTCCAGTGTGGCTCGCCGTACTTGTGGTTCGTCATCGTACAAGAGACTCGGTAGTTTTTCTGCGACCGTTCGCACTGACTGCTTTTGTTGAATATACGCCCAGCCTTCTTTGGTGCGCATCATGTTTTGAAGCGTATCCACAGCGCCCGCACGTACATACGCCTCTTCATCATGCAATCGCTTTATCACAAGCAAAGGCAAATCGTTGGCAAGGGCAAATTCGAGTTTGGAGCCGGTCAAGGGCTGCGGAATATCATTATTAATAAAAAAAAAAAAAGCGCATACAAGGCAGCTTCTCTCGCTTTACCTGTTTGAAAAGGCCACCAATGAACTCCACGGCCGTATCTCGCGTGTCCCAATCCGTGTCCATCGACTTCATGGTGATGGAAGTTACAATAGGCTTGGCGTTATCTTTGTCAGCCAAAAGTGTACCCAGCGTCGTGTGCTCCAGGAGTGCATTCAATGCGCCAAACGTAAGCTTGATACTATAGCAATCCAGCTCCATATCATCCAGCATAGATACCAAGCGTTTCACAAGCTGAGTGTAGCGTACGTAAGTGGAAGCTTCAACAAGGCATAGCAGCTTTCTTACCTGGAACACAATGCTCTTTACATTGGATGAGTCTGCTAGATGATGCAGTAACGCAATGGCAACCTTGAGACTACTCTTTACAACGCGCCTATCTGAAGCGAGCTCGGCGTTTTCTAGCGTTTCCATTATACATTCAATACACTCTGGGCGCTACAGGGCGATGTGAGTTGGTAGAATGTTAGAAATGTCGCCACTTTACCGATGCAATGCTAGGTGCCACAAGAATCATGCTTTCCAGGGCGGAGAGTGCATCGTATGCGAGGGCCTTCATATTCCGTAACTTCCTAAATCCAGATCCTAGTACCTCTTGCAGCTTGTAGATCCATCAGTATTCCTATGAAACCTCAAATTATTTTTACTACCTGCGGCATACGGGTCGCTTCAACGTTTCCTCCACACAGATACAGCACGTGAATGAGCAAATGAAGAGCATCGTCGACAGCAGGATGCGGTGTGGCCTCGAGTCGACTCAGAAGTGTCATGGTAGTGCTCAAAAGCGACAAGCCAAAAGCCGCTTCATCGAGGGACCGTGGCTCCAGTACCTTTGAGCATGCGAGCTTGCAGAAGAAGTCAAATGCTGGAAAAAACATTATTAGCGCAGAATAACAAAGATGACATGTGGGTCCTGTGTGTACCTGCTTCCACACTCTCACCATCGATGGAAGGATCGTCTGTCAAGAGTCTAAGAGGCGATTGCACCCAAGTAAAGACGGCAGCGAGCACATCCGTTAGCTTGGTACACACCATCCGGTCGTCGGCCATTCTGTCCAGAAGAGGCAATATCGGCAGTAACTTGCCCAGGGAAGGGGGTGAGAAGGGTGAGCCAAAGGAAAGGGGGACCGGCTGTGAGGATGAGAACATACCAAGCCTTCGGTTTCCAGGAAATCCGATGCGGCCTGCGTCCGAGAATCAGCGGTCGTCCAGCAGAATTCAAGGGCACGCATGATCAGCAAGGAGTCATTATCAGGCTGCATAGCAAGGCGGAGTGTGGCGACTGGGTTAAGGATGTCGCGCAAACTTTGTAAGCCTGTGTGCTGGTCCGCGCCTTCGACGAGCTGACGGTAGAGAAGGCTCGCTTGGTTGACAATCTGTAGAGGAAATGGAAGGGCTTTAGAGATGATGGATGTATATGTGTGAGTGTTTTCACGTACGTAGGTGGTATCGTCCAAAAAGGCAGTGGATATAGCCATCTTTGTATGGTCATTCTTCAGGACCCTGCATCCAAAAGTATTGATATGGTGAGACGATGCAGACCCCGACCCTGACAGCTTCGCTAGGTACCATTGAATGCCCTCATCTGAGGTGAGTAGGCCTGACATGGCCTGCAGACAGGCACAACGCAAGGCCGGATGGGGAGAAGCAAGCGAGTGGACGAGATGGTTTAGCAGGACGGAATGATTTCGAAGACAGCCGAAAACGGTTGATCTGTGCTCGCCTGCATGTGCAACAATGCGTCCCACCAGTCGGAAGCACAGCGTCAGCACTCGATAATCTGGGTCCTCTTGTGCACATGCCTTATTATTATACAGAAATAAAAAAAAAAGAAAAAGAAAACAAGGATACATCTCAGAATAGAGTCCACAAAGTATACGATAGTAACGGAGCCGACCTGAGTCAAAGCGTCAAAGACCTTCCAGGACTGAAAGAGCATGGCGTGGTTCGGATCTCTAACAAGGAAACTGTCGAGAAATGAAAGGATCTTTTCGTAGATCGTATCGTCTACAATCTGCTTTGACATGAAGGGTATAGTCTCAATGATCCGATGCGCGTGTTCCTCTTCCATGGTGCTGATTTGTCAGGCAAAAGAGTCCTATCGAAGACGCGCGAAGAGACGAGCAAAGCGGGCATGTCTGTATCGATGACGTGAAACTTGAATCTCCGACAGTAGTGTGAGGATGGGATGCGCGGCAGATTACGTGTCGTTTATAAAGCCCGTCAGAGCATTGGCTTCACTTGCTAGAAACTCTCCTCCCTTTCTTCACCTGTGTCTTTTTCCTTTCTTTTGTTGTTTCTCTTAAAGAACAATGTCATCTGATCACAAATCTAAACTTCTGTAAGTCATTGAACAGTCCCTGACGTGTACCTTGATACACCGCTTGTCGTTTACGCGCGACACGCGTCACTCCCTTTATCAAGATCATTATCGTACTCATACCCATACCATACCATACTCATACTCATACTCATACGCTACCTTTTGTTTTCAATAATAGCCCCAATTCCGGCATTGACGGCCAGGAAGTGGATCCCAACCACGACCCGGCTACGGCTATTCTCCGCCGCAAGAATGCTCCCAACAAGCTTATGGTGGACGATGCCACCAATGACGACAACTCCGTAATTACGCTGTCGAATGCTACCATGGAGAGCCTGCAGCTTTTCAGAGGTGACACTGTGCTCGTCAAGGGCAAGAAGAGACGTGATACTGTCCTGATTGTCCTGGCCGACGACGACGTCGAGGACAACAAGGCGCGTGTGAACAAAGGTACGCCTGCTTCTTCCTTGTAAAAAAGGGGTGGTGCACACATATATTGTATTCAATCAAATGAACTCACTGGTATGTGAAATATTACAGTCGTCCGCAACAACCTGCGCATCCGGTTGGGCGACATCATTAGCATTCACCCCTGCCCCGACATCAAATATGGCAAGCGCATTCACGTCCTGCCCATCGATGACACCGTCGAGGGTCTGACCGGTAACCTCTTCGAGACCTACCTTAAGCCCTACTTCCTCGAGGCCTACCGCCCCGTCCGCAAGGGTGACCTCTTCCTTGTCCGTGGTGGTATGCGCGCCGTCGAGTTCAAGGTCGTCGAGACAGACCCCGCCGAATACTGCATTGTAAGTTTGGTTTCATTAACAAAAGGATCACGGACAAAGAATGAAAGGCGGGACACTCACCATGCGCGTTGTTGGGGCCATGTAGGTTGCCCAAGACACCATCATCCACTGCGAAGGCGAGCCAATCAAGCGTGAGGACGAGGAACAGAACCTGAACGAGGTCGGCTACGACGATATCGGTGGCTGCCGCAAGCAGATGGCACAGATCCGTGAGTTGGTCGAGCTGCCCCTGCGCCACCCTCAACTCTTCAAGTCTATCGGTATTAAGCCCCCGCGTGGTATCCTCATGTACGGTCCTCCTGGTACGGGTAAGACCTTGATCGCCCGTGCCGTTGCCAACGAGACCGGTGCCTTCTTCTTCCTCATCAACGGTCCCGAAATCATGTCCAAGATGGCCGGTGAGTCCGAAAGCAACCTTCGCAAGGCATTTGAGGAGGCCGAGAAGAATGCTCCTGCCATCATTTTCATTGATGAAATCGATGCCATTGCTCCCAAGCGTGAGAAGGTAAACCGTCGGGCTGGGGCGGAGTGCATCGTTGTGTGTGATTGGGGTTTTTCGTGCATCACTGACACATCCATTTTTAACATTAGACCAATGGCGAAGTCGAGCGTCGTGTCGTGTCTCAGCTGCTCACCCTCATGGACGGCATGAAGGCGCGTTCCAACGTGGTCGTTATCGCTGCCACCAACCGTCCCAACTCCATCGATCCTGCCCTGCGTCGTTTCGGTCGTTTCGACCGTGAAGTCGACATTGGCATCCCCGACCCGACCGGCCGTCTTGAGATCCTGCGCATCCACACCAAGAACATGAAGCTCGATGACGAGGTCGACCTCGAGCAGATCGCAGCCGAGACGCACGGTTACGTCGGTGCCGATATGGCCTCGCTCTGCTCTGAGGCGGCCATGCAGCAGATCCGTGAAAAGATGGATCTCATTGACCTTGAGGAGGAGACCATTGATGCTGAGGTCTTGGATAGCTTGGCTGTCTCGATGGAGAACTTCCGCTACGCCCTCGGTGTCTCGAACCCGTCGGCTCTTCGCGAGACCGTCGTCGAGGTTCCCACCGTCACCTGGAACGACATTGGTGGTCTGGAGAATGTCAAGCTCGAGCTTCAGGAAACCGTCCAATACCCTGTGGAGCACCCCGAGAAGTTCCTCAAGTTTGGCATGAGCCCCTCCAAGGGTGTCCTCTTCTACGGTCCCCCCGGTACCGGTAAGACCATGCTTGCCAAGGCCATCGCCAACGAGTGCCAGGCCAACTTCATTTCCATCAAGGCAAGTCTGAACAACTGCAACCGATCGATTCAATTCTAACTTAAATATACAGGGCCCTGAGTTGCTTACGATGTGGTTTGGTGAGTCCGAGGCGAACGTCCGTGACGTCTTTGACAAGGCTCGCGCGGCCGCGCCATGCGTCATGTTCTTTGACGAGTTGGATTCCATTGCCAAGGCCCGTGGTGGCTCGATGGGCGATGCCGGCGGTGCTGGCGACCGTGTTCTGAACCAGATCCTGACTGAGATGGACGGTATGAACGCCAAGAAGGTAAACCCATTCGCGTTGAATTATCATTCAAGGAAACAGCACGTACTCATGCATGACTTTTTTTCCCTTTCCCCTCCTATGATTTTCTTAGAACGTCTTCGTCATTGGTGCCACCAACCGTCCCGACCAGATCGACCCCGCTCTGCTGCGTCCGGGCCGTCTCGACCAGCTGATCTACATTCCTCTGCCCGACGAGAGCTCGCGTCTCAACATTCTCCAGGCACAGCTCCGCAAGTCGCCCGTTGCTCCCGATGTTGACCTCAACGTCATTGCCAAACACACGCACGGTTTCTCCGGTGCCGATATCGGTGAGATCTGCCAGCGCGCTGCTAAGCTCGCTATCCGTGAGGACATTGAGAAAGAGATCCAGCGCGAAAAGGAGCGCAAGGCCAAGCAGGATGCCGGCGAGGACGTGGGCATGGACGAGGGTGATGACGACGAGGACGCTGTCGCATTCATCACGCGGGCACACTTTGAAGAGGCGATGCGGTTTGCCCGCCGATCCGTCAGCGACGCGGACATCCGCCGGTACGAAATGTTTGCCCAGAACATGCAGCAACAGCGCGGTTTTGGCACCTTCAAGTTCCCCGAGAGCGGTAACCAGCCCATGGATGGCGTCAGTGGCGGTGGTGAAAGCGGATTCGGACAGGAGGGCGGTGATGATGACTTGTACGCGTAAAGAAAAGACATAGCTCCGTATGATACGACCATGACGTCGCGCAAAAATAGCAAAGTAGCAATCATTCAACGCCCCCCCCCCCCAACCAACCACCAATGCTTCACTCTTCTCTCTAGCTCTCTCTTACACTCAATCTCTTTTCTTCTTTTCACAACAAAGATTCTTAACTCAACAAAAAAGAAATATGGCTCGTTGTTTTCAACTTTCCCGATTGGTATCCATGTGGGTAAAAAAAAAAAATAGAGCGAAGCACTTTTTTTTTCTGCACAATGGAAAAAGAGAGAAAAAAGGAAATGTTTATGAATGACCAATTATGAATACAAAAGCTCGCGCATCGAGATGAATTCAGGTGCCTGTTGAAGCACAGAGGAGGGAGGGGCGGCTGCCCAGGGTAATAGAGTCGGGTCACACTCGCCCATCGGCAGAAATGCATCCTCCGCCTGCGGTTGCTGCTGCTGTTGGTGTGTATTTCCTGCGCCATAGACTGGCTCATCTTCCTCAAAGTGGAGGTACTTGGCCGTGACTTCTTCGTCATTCAGATTGATCGTGATGGGCTCGTGCTTGGCTGACTGGTTCTGGGAGAGCTGGAACTGCCAGAGTTCCTTGAGACAGTCCTCAACCGGATCATGGTCAACTGCGTTGGATTGGGTATCGGCATGAGCGGAAGTATCTTCGGGGTCAAAGCGGGAAGCCAAGAGCGTGGGGTATGACGTGGAGGGTTCAGGCGTGGGGAAAGGCATCGCGCCAGCCCAAGTGGCGGGATCGTCTTTGGGAGACCACGAAGAAGACGAGGAAGAGCTGTGGTCGAGAAGATCGGTGGACGTGCTGGCATACATGGAACTCAGATCAGGCGGGAACGCGGGTGCGTGAGGATGCTGCAAAGCATACTGTGTGTCTGGCTGCCCGGACTGCAATTGTGACTCCATCCAGCCGTCGAGGGGCCAGTCGGGATAGGACAGGAATGCCTCGACACCCTCTGGGAAGAGGACATCCGAGGGGCAGGTGGCTGTGGCCGTGGCAGTGGTGGTCGTGGTCGCGGTCTGGATCGCTGTGTCTTCTTTAGATCTGGATCCCTTCTTCTTGCCCTTGCGCTTGATATCGACGTATTCGTTGCTGCAGTCGACACCACTGTCGCAATCCGAGTCGTGGTCATCGGTCTGGGCGTTAAGCACAATTGGCTTCTGTCGCGGGCGCTTGCTCTCGCGACGCTTGTGGAGCGAGCCATTCTCGCGCTTGTTGTTGCCGGTCGATTGAGACTTGGTGGGCTCGGGCGCGTCGGACATGCGGAAGGTGGTATAGAGAGGCGACACACTCGGCGGCGCATGCTTTTGGGGCCGTTTATTTTTCTGATCTTGCTTCTTTTCATAGTCCTCGGGGCGGGTGATGAGCATGCTGGTATGTGTGATGGAAGATGAAGTCGGCGTAGCACTCGAGGCGGAACAGCGCCGCGGGTTACGCATCGAGAGCTCTGCCGTCAGTCCGATGTCATGGTGCTTGCGGCTATGTCCGCCAGCCTGGGTCAGATTGTCAATAAAGATGTGCTCGGTTCCTGCAATCAGGGTCCAATAGCATCCCTTGCCCGGGTTCGCTTGTGTGGGGCGACGCTCGAGTTTGAGGAACCATTTTTTGTTGAGCGACAGATTGTGCCGGATTGAATTCTAAGGGCTGCTTGAGTATGAAGAGAAGCAAAAACGGAGAGCTACAAGGAAATTGCAATTCGTACCTGCCAGCCGTGTTGACCCAGGACGTAGAACGGGTAGTTCTCAGAGATCCAGCGGTAGATATCACTCA
The DNA here is from genome assembly GCA_023630325.1 of Syncephalastrum sp. PYS2702. NCBI lineage: Eukaryota > Fungi > Mucoromycota > Mucoromycetes > Mucorales > Syncephalastraceae > Syncephalastrum > Syncephalastrum sp. PYS2702. The sequence continues at coordinate 16,801 of JAMAMT010000117.1, forward strand.
GGGTCAAGCGACCGTCCTTGCTACACAAGATGGCGTGTGCGATCAGCGTCGCGTACGAATACGGGGGCTTTTCGCGCGGGTGGTTGGGCTTCCACCAGGGATCGATCTGGCGCGGCCAGGCAGGGCGTGTGCGAGCCGGACACATGTCGAGGTCGTCATCCTCCTCGAGTTGGGTACCAACCGACTCGATTTTGAACTTTAATTCGGACGACTTGTTGGCTCTGCGCGGCTGGGGTACTGGCTGCTGTGGCGGATGCTCGGGGGCCGTACCGTTGTCGTGTAACTTGGTCTTTTCTTTCTTGTCTCGCGGTGATTCCTGGATAAACGCAAACGAAGAAAGAAAAGTGCGCTCCATCGGAGTGCTGTTGCTAGTGGCAACAGGTGTGGGCTGCTGTTGCTCTTGCTGTTGCTGTGGCTGTGGCTGATAATGGGTTGGCTGGGCGACCTGGAAGCACAACTCGCCGCCGTGGTGAGGGCCATGATCAAGGGACGCAGCGGCCATAATGGCGGCAAGCTCAGGTGAGGACATGGTGTGAGAGAAGTGGAGGGATAAGGAAAAAGGGGGAGCCTGGGAGTACGGCTGTGTGGAAATGGGCGTTTATATATGTACAGCAGCAGCAGTCGTATGGACCATGAAAAAGTGCCTTGAAAGTGCTTCAAGAAGTGGCACTTGGCGTTTTTCTAGTGCAACGTCCTGGGAACTGAACCCTCCCTAAAATACAAAACTCGTGAACAAAATAGCTCTTTGTTTTCAAGCGAGGGGACTGGACCTGCCAGTCTGCTGAGTCAAATGATCCGGATGACGACAACCAGCATAACACTTATTCACGATTTTTTTCGGTGCGGAGCGTAGTATGGACTTGCAATCTGTAGTTTGTTCTTCTGCGGACTTGCTCGTCCGACCAAGCACCCTGATTTTTTCCGGGAACACCGTGCAACCCACGCATAAGTGCAGACACGCACGAACCTCAATCATTTTCGGATTACACAAGTGAGCCAAGCCCGGTTTTTCATTATGGATCCCTGCCGCAGTAATGCAGAGTGGATTGCTCAGGTTCCCCTGTTCAGTTTTGTAGTGTATATAATATATCAATTTGCTGCGCACGCGTACCTCTTGTTATATGACAACCGTCTTTGGTAGTGTGTAGACAGTGAACCATATTTGTCAATCGCATCATGTACCACCACGATCAGGGCTTGCCCGGAACCGGGCGTCCTCACCGCCGCCACCGCCGCTCACATCATCATCCGTTCACCCAATCCAATCTATTGGCTCACCTTTCTTATGAAAAATGAAAAACTGGAAAAAGAATTCTATCTGGTCTCGCTAACCCGATTAACCATGTCAGTGGTAAAGGAAGAAAAAAAAATTGCTGTTATTGACCGATGTCATGAGACACACTTGACATGAAACGGAGTCCTACTATACATAAGCCAAATCTTGCTGTTAATATCATATAGATTGTCGACGATGCTACTTGATACATAGAAAGTGGCATTGTTTAAACTCCTTGGCTCACAGACGATGTTTGGTCGAACAATGACACGTCCACAACTCTCTTCTTTTATTTGTCTCTCAAGCAATAAAAAAGGGAGTGCAATTGGCAATGTTGAACAATTTACGCCATATCTGCTTGATGACAAAAAGTTATTTTATCTTGTGCATGCCACATGACGATCGTCTTCTTTTTTTTCCCGCTCATGCACATCCTTCTCTTTTTGCTACATACAAATTATACCCATATATTTATAACATAGTATTCATTTTCTTTAAATGAATAAATGCCTTGATAGTTCGAAAGTAGAATATTGGATTGCACACCAGCCTATCGCTTGAGAAGCATCGATTTTATTTTTGGAATCTCAATCATCCTTGCCGCGGTCTTTGTTCGCTGGGGTAAGCCTAGTTTAAACTCTAATTCCTGATCATGAAACACTCACCATTTGCACGAACGAAGCAAATCTGTAGAAATAAAAACGGTGTGAGTCCCCCTTGAACTTTTACAACTCCTAATGAACGATCGAAAGACAAGGGCAGTCATGTATCGTGATATAGTAGCTATGTAGCATGAATGTCTTCGGCCATCTCCTTCCTGTTCCTAGGTTTTAGAATTCATTATGCATGTACGCCAGCGAAGATTCCTTATGCACCAGTTTCAAAAATATATGCTTCTAAGCTGGTCTTCTGTCATGATGAATGTGCTTCTTCGATAACACTCTAGCGAGCAGCATCTTTCGTTACAGTAAAAAGAATCGATGAACTGCTTTCGCCTTTTGCCTCACACAGGGACATCCTGAAAGCGTGCATGGAGTACCTTGTGACCTTCGCACAAAGGCGCGCAACGCGCGCGGAGACATAATTTTTCGCGTGCCTCGTTCGCCTGACCTCGGCCGATGCAGCATTTATGCATTAGGAAAAATGAGGCGTATGAATCAAGCAAGACTGGTTTCTAAGTCCCACCTAGTTACAATCTACTCCTTAGCCAAGGCCGTTTGCAGGCCGATCAAGTGCCGATCGTTGTACAAATGAACTTCAGCTACACTCTACGCCACTTAATAGATAGATACATCTCTCGGATGAGCTCACATATATCGGCTGATATGTGAATAGATTACACTTCGTCGTCGCGCAGCACGAAGCAAAATGATTAGATTTGCAAAAGGTATACCACCTGTGCTACCTTGAGGTATGAGTTAGAATGAATCTTTTTTGCAGTCTAGCGCGGTTAAAGATGCTTTCGTGAGAACACTAGCATCGAGCAAAGATGATACGTGTACTATAATGTGATGCTCTATATTTCCGATGAGTGATCATAGGCATTCTTTTGGAACCTTAGCACAAGAAGTAAGACATTGCTGATCCAGTTTCTGCTGTAAAGCGTACGTAGTGACTGCACATGCTCGTACAGATGTCTTATACCTGTACCAATTTGACTCCCGAGATCATCACTGAAGAGCTCAAAAGTCATTATGAATACTAGTCGATTTCCAAAAGTTGCAGGAAGATCGCAGATGCGTGTGTATCTCGTGCCTGAGGTGATCTGACAATGTGACGTGATGGGTGTTGCACAGAGATAGACAAAAAGCTGAGATAAAGTGTGTGCAGCTTCCCCGCATGTCACTGCTGTTTTCAAGAGCTTTACCCGCGGTTCTTGACCCACGACAGCCGTTGTATCTAGTCTACACAGTCAGAAATTCTCCTTTCGATTCTATTTTGTTGTTGCTGTATTTTCATTGCATCATCTGCTTTCGCATGCAGTGCTCCTGCCCTGTTTCAGGCGACGCAAACGTAGATGCTCAAAAAGGGCGAGTGTTTTGAAAGCGCTAGATAGGCGGTGTTCTCATTAGGAAAGGTAAGAAGGGTGTCATTTCTATCTTTTCTCGGATGTTCTGTGACAGTTGACACACCCGAGTCCGCTGGAAGAAAAGACCGGAAGATAGCGCCGAAAAGGCCGATCGATGACGGGGTGTGATGATCAGACATAGAGAGAGAGGAAGAGAGAGAGAGGAAAGACATGTGGCATGTTTAGTTTTATTCTATTTTTGGTTCGGGCTAGCGAGATCATAAGAAGAAAGAGCATAAAGTAAAGTAGGTGGCGTGGTATAATGTCTTCGCTCGTCCTTCTGTGTCATGGCTGGGTAGATATTATCAAGCATAAATACAGTTATCCAACCAGGACATCGCTCCGCAGCACCCACTTGTCACCACGGGTAACTTCGAGTGCCTCGTGGAACATGCAGCTCTTTCCGTGGCGGTGCAGCAAGGCAAGACCCGTCTCGGGTTTGACAGAGATCGGATCGCTCGTCCGCTTCTTGGTAACCGTCTTGTAAAAGACTGTCTCGCCTCCTTCCATGTCACCATTAAGATAGATGAGCAGTGTCCAGTCTGTCCATAGCCCTCGCTCCTTGTCTTGGACTGCATCATCGTAATGTCCCTCAAAGCGCTTGAAGATATTAAGCACTCTGCTTCATATTCATAATTCAAATAACAAGGCAAGTACCTGTCCTGTTCTATATCGGTAAATGCGAATGTTGGAGTTGAGCCCGACCGGTTTTCGTGGCAACGAAACGTCAGCAATTCCAGAGGTTTGCTGACAGACCTCGCTCATACCGACTTGCCATAAAAGGTCGGCAAAAGCACTGTCCTGAACAGACTGGCGATCGTTGCTGCGGAATGCTTCGCCTGGTTTGGGAATGGCAGGTACAGGTTGAGGCGTCAAGCAAGCGTCAAAATGTTGTATAAGCGCTTCACATTCTTTTGGAGTGAAGAAGTTGTGGATCAGGTAGATCTGATTACGCTCAAGTTCGGTCACATCGAGACCTGACTTTTTCATAAGCTTCGGCAATCGTGAAGAGACGTCTTTTGGGTTGGACTGGGTTTTGGCTTGTGCTTTCGGCTGTGCCTTTTGCTGTGCTTGTGCTTTCTTCTTTGCCATAGTAGGGGGAAGGCGAGAGTTGAAACGCGCAAAAACCCCGCCCCGCCTATTTTGAGTTGTCGGCCTTTGCGGTTCGACCGCGTCTCCGTTTCTTCTCTGGTTCATTCCTGCAATGTTTGAAAAGTCCCTGACGGATTTAATCCGTGGCATTCGAGCAAACAAGAAGAACGAGCAAAAGTATATTGCTGTCTGTCTGCAGGAGATACGCAATGAAGTCAAGTCCAACGACAGCGATATTAAAGCCATGGCGGTTGCCAAGCTAACCTACGTGAGTTCTCGATACCGTGCTATCATTATGTTGTCGACCTTGCACTGGTACCTTGTACTGACCATGCCCATTCCCATTCCCATTCCCATTCCTGCCAACAGCTTCAGATGCTCGGGTATGACATGTCCTGGGCGTCGTTCCATATCGTCGAGGTCATGTCCAGTCCAAAGCTCTTGCACAAGCGCACTGGCTACCTGGCTGCCACACAGACCTTCCAGCAAGACACAGACGTGCTAATGCTGACCACGAACCTTATCAAAAAGGTACTCGATGATACAGCCACTATGCAATGCCGTACTCTGACGCTTCAGACTTTCAGGACCTAGCATCGTCCTCTCCTCTCGAGATTGGCATTGCCGTGGGTGGTCTTTCCCATATTGTCACACCGGACTTGGCACGCGATCTCTGCCAGGACTTGGTGGCCATGCTCAACCATTCACGTCCTTATATTCGGAAGAAAGTCGTCCTCGTTCTCTACAAAGTCTTCTTGCGCTTCCCTGAAGCCCTGCGTCTGTGTTTCCCTCGACTCAGGGAGAAGCTCGAAGATCCTGATCCTTGTATGTATAAGCGTCGCTCGGTATACACACGTAAGCTCATGTGATAATAGCCGTCGTGTCTGCCACCGTCAGCGTCGTTTGCGAACTCGCTCGGAAGAATCCACGGAATTATCTTTCTCTGGCTCCTCAGCTCTTCAAGTTACTTACGACGTCATCCAATAACTGGATGCTTATCAAGATTATCAAAATGGTAAGACGATCCGCATTGTCTCCTTCGTGCTGCTAAACAGCACTTAGTTTGCATCCTTGACTCCGTTGGAGCCTCGATTGATTAAGAAGCTCTTGCCGCCTTTGACCTCTCTGATCCAAACAACGCCCGCCATGTCGGTCCTTTACGAATGCATCCATACCGTCGTCGCTGGTGGTTTTCTCGAGGCTGCGGGCGAATCAAGCCATGCCCTGGCTGCTACTTGCGCTACCAAGCTGCGCCGATTCTTGGAGGATCCCGATCAGAATCGTAAGTCCATATGGCACAGTGGGGGAACATATTCTCAGCGGATGAATACCTTCTATTACTAGTTAAATACGTGGGTCTGCTCGCCATGAGTCGTATGCTGTCGACACATCCCAAGTTGATCTCGGAGCACAAGGATATCATTCTTGAATGTATCGATGATGATGATTTCAGTATCCGTCTTCGTGCATTGGATCTTGTAGTTGGCATGGTAAGCGTTATGGATTTCACGGACGGTCCGGGTGGGTTATCTCAATGACTGGTATGGTGTAGGCAAACCGAAAGAGCTTGATGGATATCGTGAAACGTCTCATCGCACATCTTGCCCCACCGGAGAACTATGGTCCTGAGTCTTTGCATGTGGCCTCCAGCGTTCTTGATCCTGTCTACCGCACCGATATTATCAACCGCATCGTCTTCATCTGTAGCCAGAACCAGTATCGCAACATCAGCAACTTTGACTGGTACATCACTGTCCTTGTTGGTCTGGCTCACGTTTCTGGCGTTAACGTCGGCGAGACCTTGACAAACCAGCTGATGGATGTCAGTGTGCGTGTCAAGAGTGTGCGTCCTTTTGCAGTGCAGCAAATGGTAAGCTTCAGGTTGAGGATTTGGTTATTCTTTATTTCTCATACTATCATTGGGTCTTCTCAGTCTCGACTTCTATCGGACGAGCAATTCTTGAAAACAGCCAAGAAGCGCGATACAAATATTGAGGTGTTATCGGCAGCTGCATGGATCTGTGGTGAATATTGCGGGTAGGTCTTCCCAGCACACCATTCGTTCCGAAACTGACCTTCCATAGATATTTGGACAATGTGCCTTCCACGTTAGAGTGCCTCTTGACGCCTTTCGTGGTCGATCTCCCCGTCAAGGTGCAGACACTTTATGTACACAACATTATCAAGATTTATGCCTTTTGGGTGAACGAGCTTGTCGATCAATGGAACTTTGAGCTGCAGAACGAATTTGTCAAGGTGACCGAGGTGATGAAGGAGAAGATGGACATGTTCATGCGCACATCCGACCTCGAGGTACAAGAACGCGCATGGAATGCCAAAGCCATCTTTAGCTTGATCCTGGATGTCATTGTCTCTGGTCAGACGGGCGAAGAACCGCCTCTCGTACTCCGTGGGCTGCCGGAACTCTTTGGTCTTTATGAGTTGAACCCTGTGGCACCCAAGGCTCAAAAGAAGGTGCCTGTTCCTGAAGGCTTTGACCTGGATGCCTGGATCAACGAACCCCTGCCTGATCTAGTCGATGACAGCGCGTCTGAGCATAGTTTCGGCTCGCCTAGCCTCGACTCCGATGAGCCCGTCAAAAAGAAATCTCGCAAGGCGCGCCATGACAGTGATGACGAGGAAGAGAAAGAGCGGGTAAGCAGAAAGGTGTGCCACGACTGGGATAGGGAGCTAATCGTGCACAATTCACACAGCGTCGTGCAGCTCGGCAAGAGGCGCTACGCAACGACCCTTATTATATACCCTCCGGCAAAGGCGATACCAAGCAGAAGCAAGGTAAACTTCTCGAGCTTGACGACGAAGAAGTGGACTCCATCCCGATCGTCAAGCTGTCTCTCGACGAATTCGATTCCAAAAAGTCGAAAAAGAAGAAGAGCGGAAAGAGCCGGCGACGCACCCGCGAACCTTCTCCACCACCCCCAGAGTATGCCCCCGAAGAAATGCCAGAGGATGCAGTGGATTCAGCTGGCAGCGACCAGGAAGGCAAGCCCAAGAACAAGCGTGAGTCGTACAGCAAAACGCATGGACGGCGAGATATCTTTGAAGATGACGATAGCGGCCTGAATGCGGTCGACCTTTCGACGCCTTTGGGTGCCGATGAACGCCTTCCAGAAGCGCAGGCCTATTTGAGTCCTGAGGAACTGCGGCGCAAAGAGGAAGTCAAGGCCCGCATGGAACGTAAGGAACGGCGAGCAGCACAGAGCCAAAAGAAAGAGGTAAGGAGAGTTCTTTTTGAAAAAAATGTGCTTCTGATCACGTTGGACATAAAGATACAGAAAGAAAAGAGATCGAGCAGCAAGAAGACCAAGTCATCTGATAAGCATGCGAAATCCAAGAAGGAGCAGAAAGACAAAAAGGGAAAGAAGAAGAAGAAGACGGTAAGTACCCGAAGAGAAATCATGGAGACCCAGCTAATAGGAGTTATCAAGAGCTCGGAGGTGCCCGAAGAAGGCAACGCGACCGAAGTTCCTGACATGCCGGCAGAGGAATTATTGAAGGACGAGAAAACCGAGCAAGCCCCCGTGTCTTTGCTGAGTAATGATCAGCTCGAAGTGGTATGCCGTGAAGATATTTTGACAAGGTATAGGACTAATCTTATGGTTCAGAGCTATCAAATACGATTGGCAGAAACCAAGGAGAACGAGATGCCAGTCTTGGAAGTAATCCTGGCGGCACGAAACAAGCTCAGCGAAACGCTCTCTGAAATCAAGTTTTCTTTCATTCAATCTTTCGATTTTGAGCTTCTGTCTGAGCGGCGGCATTCTGAACTGCCTTCCGTGGAGGACACTTTGACGTTGGCAGCCGAACAAGAGACCCAGGTAGTCGGCTACTTTAGCATGCGCGGTGATATCCGTCGTGGTTTAGCGCTACGAAGCGATCTCTCGTTTGACATCCAGGTATTTCTTTACTCGAGCATGCGAAGCTGGACCTGTATTGATCGATCATTCTCTTTTTTTCTTTTATTTCTGCTCAGGACTCGGCTGCCCTCAACCAAGTCAACCTGGAAATACCTGTGCATCCCAGCGTGTTTATGGTGCATGACGAGATCCCGATGGATCCGACGCGCTTTGCTGAGCTGCTTGCCGAGCACGGGCAAGAGTTTGACTACCGTGACACCGTCAACGTGGTGATCCCTATCACGTCGGATATTGCCATTGACCAGATGCTCATCAAGGCGCTCGGGGTGGTAACAACGACAACACAGCTGCAAGTGGTGGAGGTAGTGCCTGGCGCGGCCTCGCTGTATGGCAAGACCGTACAAAATTCACAGGTGGCTGGTCTCTTAAAATACGATATCTCGGTCGAGGATGAAGCGCACAAGACGGCAACCATGACTATAGACCTTAAAAGTACCGATGATGGCTTATTAGAAGCTTTCGTGGAGCAATTGTCCTCACTGGACGTGACAGCATAAAAAATGAATATGTATCTTTAAAGGACAACAGTTGACTTATTCGCAAATCATTTGCAACCAATGATAAAACTATTTTTTTTCTTTCAGTACCATGACACGTATACGTAAGTATTTGTTGATATTATGAACCGTACATAATACGCAGATACGGCTTGGTTCTGTGCACACTAGGATATCGGGTGAAAATAAAGCTTTTATTTCTTCAATAGGCGGTTGCCATTTACGGAATCATTAGCAAAGGAACTCCACGAGAATTTGAGCGGGCGTAGCCTGAGACAAGTCCCTTCTTTGTGTGTGATTCGTTATGGACACTGTGAGCGAGGCCGACTTGCTGCCCCTTATTGTAGGGTAAGAGACGTCCCTCATTTGCAAACATGCTGCTTGATCTTGTAGTTGACTGTTCGGACACAGGCAGCTTATTGCGTACGGGTATGGAAGCGTTGCCCAGACAGTGGTTGACGCGACAGGCGCGGCAGTCGACATGCTCCCAAGCAGCAGGCTAGCCGAACTCGTCCAGATCGCCAAAAACAAACGTATGTCACTCTACTCTAGTTCGCCATGACCACCCACTCACCGCGGTCCCATGCTTCTAGTCGAGAACGACGGATCCGACGACGATTACGAGATGGATTCCGATCCGATCGGCGCCGGCACATCAGGGTTGCAAGACCACCATGAGCAGCAGCAGCACCAGCAACACCAGTTGGACCAGGACCAGCAGGGCCTTGATTTTAGCGTCATGCGAGGTAAGACGTCAGGACGAGACGCGCGGCTCAACCCTTCCATTGACACACATGATCGCGCTTGACAGAGCCGAGTCATACACCGAACTATCAGCAGCTCTATTTCACACAGCACAAGGGGCCCTGCCGAACAGCCGCTTTTAGCAACGACGGACGCTATGCCGCAACAGGCTCGCATGACTCGTCTCTTAAAGTGCTGGATGTACAAAAGATGAAGAACCGGACGGGTGAGGCATCCGACAAGCCCGTCTTCCGGACCCTCTACGACCACAGCGCACCTGTCAATGACATGTGCTTCCACCCAAACAACAATGTGCTGGCCAGCTGCGCAGATGATCACAGCATCAAGCTCTTTGATATCTCCAAGATGGGCGTCAAACGCTCCTTCCGCTACTTTCAAGACGGCGCCCCCGTCAACTCGATTTCCTTCCACCCCTCGGGCGATTATCTCTTAGCCGGTACGTCATATCATAAATGTGATGCCATTCTTATGTTATTGACACTGTTCGATTTGCTGTAACAGGTACAACCGATGCCGCGATTCGGATATACGATGTCAAATCTCTTAGTTGCTATAGCAATACAAAGACGAAGGATGCCCACCGTGGTGGCATTACACAGATTCGATACTCAAAATCGGCTCGCTTCTTTGCGACGTCCTCCATGGATGGTTCGGTGCGTATTTGGGACAGCGTGTCGGGTCAGCCCATGAAGACGATTGAGCGTGCGCATGGCGGCATGGCAGTCTCCAGTGTACGTGTCATGGGCAACGAACGCTATGTCCTGTCAGCCGGTTTGGATTCCATTATGCGCATGTGGGAGGTATCCAGTGGCAAGATGGTGATGGAGTACAAGGGCCACCATCAGCAGCGAAGTGAGATGCTCCAGGTAAACAAACGAGATACGATACGCACTTCCAAGTCGCGAGTTTATATTAATATGGTAATGCAGCCCACGCTGGCGTGTAACGAGAACTTTGTGGTGATTGGCGATGAAGGCTCAAAGGATGCGGTCTGTTACGACACGCAAAGCGGTCATGTGCTATGCCGTATCGGAGGTACTTGAAAAAAAAACCAGGCTAATGACGGAAGGGCATGGACTCAAATGGTTCTTCTTGTGTAGGACACAACAATTTAGTGCGGAACGTGGTGGCGTCACCCACTGACAGCGGTGTCCTGACGTGCAGTGATGATTACCGAGCACGCTACTTTGTATCTGAAGGATCAGAAATGCAAATGTTTTAATATATGGAACAGGGCGGTTTTTCTGGGGTATATGAAGATCAACGTGAGATATGTTATCAGTGTGGAAGTGGTTCACTCCGTGAGTGCAACAGCCATGACGAAACAAACAAAGAACATAGTCAAGAGGGCCATGGTATAGCCAGCCCAACCCTGCCCGACCTTGATCATGCGCTTGAGTATCTGGCGCTGGTTTTTAAAGTAGATGAAGAGGGCGACCAAAATGGAACTAAAGCCGAGGCCGATAAAGATGAAAGCCACTATGCGTGTTTTGTACGGCACGGGATCCGTGCTCCACGGGAGCCCATGCGAGGGCGCAAAGTTCTTGACAGTGAGATCCATGAGTGTCATAAACCCTGCCCTACCATTAAATATCCGTAGACTATAGAGCACATTGGAGTTACCTATCAGAATGAGGGTCATGCTCGCTCGTAGCCACGACAAAAAGTTTCGTTCTGATGCAAAGTGATCTATACGCAACTAATTGAGCACAAAAAACACGGAAAGTGGGATATTTGATGTAGGCATACCACGCGGATCGGGGCCATCCACCCTGGAGTGGACGGTCCAATCAAGAAAACGGAATTTGGATGAACAGTGTTTTTCATTGCAAGCGATAAAAAAGCGAGAAGGTTCCTGGGCCTCGTCCATTTGAAACAGAAGGAAAAAGAGAAGCACCAAAAAAAACCTCGACCATGAACAGCAACTTTAAATGCACCTTTTTGAGTCGCCGCCAATCAAATCTTATATTTTCTCGGCCACCGTTTCCAATCATGAATTGATCAGATGTTGCCTGCTCTTTTCCCAAATAACTGTCTGCATGGGTTCTTTTCTTTCCAGTACAAACCGCCCTGTGACATGTATTTCTAGAACCATAAAATAACGGTCAAACTTATTTTCTCTACAGAGTAGGTGGACGACACATGACGTAATCTTGCCTCCAATGGTTAAGTAAGCTGACAATAGGCTACACGAACAAGAAATAAGCTATGGAATGTATAGAAGGCGCATAGATCAAGAACCGTGACAGTCCGCTCTTGTAAGCTTATGTTGAAAATATGGATATATGTTACCGACGTAGTAAAGGGATTATAGGGATGAAATAAAAAAAGACTTATCAAATATTTCAGAGTCAAGGGAGCCGACCCCCAAATTTGGCCCGGTGATTTCGCGCTCTGGGAGGGATAATTTTTAGTTGTCCAGCACGCCCAACCATGTCTCCATTCCGCTCAATGCACAGAGTAAAATCGTCTTGAAAAATATCGGACACCCGCGACCGATATGATATTACGTATGTGCTCCAGTGTGATATAAAACCGTAAAGCCTTAACTATGCACTGCTCTACCGAAGGCATATGTGGTTTTGCTTATATTTTTATCACCTCGTACGAAATGTCCACTATAGATGTTCCTTTTGCCCTTGACTTTGCGAGCACCATTTCAACGAGATATAGAGGAAATGGATAAGATACTTGACAACAGACGCCACTTCTGCGGAACGCATATACTATTTTCTAATGATTCTTCTTCCCGTCGATAAATGTGGACCGCGTGATAGCAAAGTAAGCCAATAAATCCTTTAAAACGCGAAAGATACCTGACGTCAATCCCTGTCAGGGTCTTTTTTTCTGCGTTATTTTTCCCAAAGGCAGACGCGCCTCATGTTATAGCATGAAGGTTCATCGATGCGAGTTTGTATCATGAAAAGACGACTGTTCTCTCACACGTCCTTTTCTTCTTCATTTCCTTACTCTGGTCAAAGTCTTATCCTTGACAAGTAGATATAAAAGTATAAACTAATAAGGGTAACATAAACCATATGAGTGCCCACAAATCCCTCGGCCACCGATTGCCCGCCCGAACTGCACCGGTGTGCATGGTAGTCAGTTGTCGCAGCGTGCATGGCCTTGGACATCAATAGCCTTCTTTAGCTTGCCGTCTTCTTTCTCGCGCTCCTCTGCTCTTCCTCATCTCCGCTTGCTCTTCCCCGTTCCTTCTTCCCGTTTGGGACCTCCTAGCCTGGGCGGTCGGTGACCGGTACCGCCGTTGAGACTGCCCCTCATAGACATGTGTGCCAGCGCCGAATGTCTGCCCCACGCCCACTGGTAAGGTTCTGTAGAAGATATTTCAAATTTTGACTCAAAAATTTCATCACCCACAGGTGAGGCAGTGGCCAGCGCGCCGTGAGCGCGTATCGACGACCCCGGGCCCGACCGCTAAGTTGTGTAAAGAAGTGAAGTGCAATACACGAGGACTGATTTCGGAAGGAAAGCCAATAGGCTAGTTAAGGCATAATGAATCCCACCCCCTTCCACGAGAGTTGCTATGCAGGAGGTAGCGAAAGAGGAGCCGATCTTAATGAAATACAAAAAAAGGGCCCGAAAGAAAGAAAAGGGGTAACGAAAGTAACGAAGAGAGAAGAAGCAGTAAGAACAGAAGGAATAACGTTTTCAAAGCAAATACGGTATTTTGGATTCGATCGCCTGATGCACAGTAATAATATAATTAACGGCACACGTATTTGTGCGTGGTCCATTCATACCCAAATTTGGTAGAGTGACACACGACATTCTTGGTTCCTCTTTCTCCACATGGATGTCAAGACGACTCGACACACATCTGCCAATCTTGACGAAATAAATGCACGTATTGCCGAGATCCTGAAGGACCCCGTTGATATTCTGGGTCAGGCTTCCTTCAAGCTCGAGTCACTGACCCTGCCTGAGTTGAAGGACTTTGCTGAGCAAGGTAGTACACCCTCCACACATAATCATGGCCAATGCGTAAGGACCTGACCATCCTCAACCTATCCTCTGCAGGTGGTCTGGGTGCGTGCGTCTCCAAGCAAGATGTTCTAGCTGAAACCTCGGAAGATCTCATGTACCTCTCTGGTAACCATAGCACCACGGTGGAATAGGTGCCTCGTTTTGACCACGTGCTCGCTCACTAACTCACCCGTGCCAATTCCACGTTGACATCGAAAATAGGCGAGCGCATCATTGTCCTGAAGCACATTGAGAAAGATATCTACCTGGGCTATTGTGAAGGTGTCATTGGACGCTTCAGCGCCGAGAACGTTCACTTTGTTGAGCTTGATCCACGTGTGCTGGACTCACTGGACGCAGATCTCGACTATGACTACAGCTACGAGCAGGAGCAGCAGCGTCACTCGCTGCAATCCTTTTCGTCCGTCTCGGAGCAATACACCTCTTCTGTGCCTGACAGCAACCGAACGGCACAGATGGCTGCACGTTCGTCGTTTGAAAGTTTGGTCACTACCTCGAGCTCGCCCTCCGTTGCTCGGAACAATGACCTGCATATCCGTACCAGTACGACCCAAGATCAATTTGACACCTCGGCATTCAACGATGATTACTCGGATGAGTCTGATGCAGAACCTACTTTCCATACTTCGCCTGCACCCATCGAGTCCACATCTACCGTCATGCGTGCTTCGCGCGCTTCGAGGCAGCCGCGCGCACCTCAATCAGCGCCAGCATCCGCACCCACACCGCCTTCCGGAAAAGATAACACAGTCGATGAATATGGTTTCATTGTCGAGCCGACAAAGATGGCGTCTCGCGACAGGTAGAGACGAAGAGAGATGTTCGCTTTTGCATGGTGCGTTGTCAACTGACTCTGGTCTTAGTCTTCGCGACGCGTCGTCGAAATCCATGAAGGCGTACCGCGAACGAGAAATCAAATGGCTGAATATCGTCAGCAAAATGGATGCGGGCGCGGCCAAGAAGGATGCAAAGCTCAAGAAACTCGTACGCTCAGGGATCCCCGCTTCTGTTCGGTCACGCGTATGGCAGTTCCTAGCCGGGAGCCCCGAGTATAAAAAGCCAAACATGTACCAGGTATGCACTGAATGGACGCTTGGAGGTAGTATGGAAGGCTCATTTCTTCTGCAGAATCTATGCGGACGTTCACGGACGCCGATATTTGAGGTCATTGAACGTGACATTGCCCGATGCTATCCAGACCACACGCTCTTCAAGGAAGAAAACAGTCAGGGGCAGCGCGACCTCGCGGATATCCTTAAAGCATACTCGCATTACAACCCACAGCTCGAATATTGCCAGGGCATGGGTCGGTTAGCAGGATGTCTCTTGATGCATATGCCTGCCGAGGTAATAATATCATTTCGTGTAAATATGGACGCTCATACTACATAGGATGCCTTTTGGTTGCTTGTTGTCACCATTGACCGATATATGAACGGTTACTTTACACCCTCGCTATCACAAATGCGGATCGACGCTTACATCATTGGTGAATTGCTCAAGGAACACCAGCCTAAACTCGCACAGCATCTGGTACGCTCTAAGATGGGTCAAATACATGGATAATAACATTTCGGGGTAGGAAAATAACGATGTGCAACCCATCATGTACATCACACCGTGGTTCTTGACTGCGTTCACAATGACACTACCATGGAGTTCCGTGTTGCGCGTCTGGGACGTGTTTTACTTTGAAGGTGTCAAGGTGTTTTACCGGATCACATTGGCTATCCTGGAGATTTGCAAAGGTAGGGTCTGGACTTGGGTATCTTTCGGTGTATTACTCACTTGATGCTCACTTTTCAGATCATCTGTTGAACCGCTGCCCGTCTAATTCGGAGCTGCTTTCGTTCTTGCTACATATCCCACACGAATACTTGGCGCCGGACGCGCTGCTGGATACGGCGTTCCGGCTTAAACTCTCCAAGATGGACATCAAACGGTTTGCTAAAAAGGCGAGCAGTTCTTCCGAGAGCGACGCCAACGGACTGCCGGTTGAGCACGGACTCAAGAACTTGATGGTGGGAGGCAAGCCTAGCAGCAGTCCTAGCCTGCAGTCATTTAAAGGACTCGGCGGCAAGATTATTCGCAAGAACTCGAATAACCAAGTCAGCAAGGAATTTGATCATACCAACGACTAACTATCATGTTCCTTCTACCTACCACTTACTGTCACCTCCTGACCTATCCGCACACGCCCACATAATACAACAACAGTACCCACCGTGACCTTTCACCACCCCCCGAACCCCCACCCTGCCCATCCAAAACACACTTATCCACGTTGCATCCGAAAATAATACTTCTTTAAACTATCGAAGCAGACTATGCTGGGAGGAATGGTATGCGTAATGTACAAACAGCGGCGAATGAATTACCGTAGTAAAGGTTCGATGCTGGAGAGGGATCCGACGTCACTCTCTAGATTGTTCTCCATGCGGAAGAAGTGCTTTACAATGCCGACGTCGCGGCAAAAGACTCGGCCGTTTGCGCTCTTACCACTCTGAGCGGCTTGGCGATAATCTTCGACTCGTCCGAGTTCGTATGTTTTGGCGGGTGTCCTGCACACGAGAATAGGTACGTTTGCCTTGGTCTCAACGACGATTTTGCCGATTTTAGTGAAGCTGCTGTTGGGCTTCTGTAAAAGAGGATTCTGGATGGAGGGCGAGGAAGGATTATGGGAGTTGGGAAAAGGCGCAGACGATGGTGGTGGCGGTGGCGGTGGCGGTGGCGGTGGCGGTGGCAGCACGGGCGGTTGGTTGGCATGGAGCATACGCGTGCGTGGGTCGCGCGAGTTGGCGCGAGCAATGGGGGAGGTAGAGAGTGCATTCTTGGCGAGTGACGGACTGGCAGTGGGCGGCATACTGCTGGCAATGATATCCGCATTCAACTTGGCCTCCTCGTCTTTCTGTGACCGGATCACTCTGTCGAGCTCGGCCTCTTGTCGTGCGAGTATGCTTTCAGTGAGTTTATCCAAATCGGCCTACATATCCAGAATTGAGCACACATAAGTATACGCACACAGACTCGCGTTTATCATGCATTTCAGCCTACCTCCTTAGTTTTCTTGTAGTTTGCTGAAATGTTCACATCGGGTGCTGTGGTGCCATTATCATCGTGATCGATCTGACCCGGTTCAGCGTCTGATCTTTGCAATTCGATGAGGAGAGCTGCAATGTCTTCCGTAGCGCGATGCAGGGAGTCGGGACCGTTCAGTTCTTCAAAGTACTCCTCATTGCTGGGTAACCAATCAATTTCAGTCGTACTTGCTAGTTGACAAAGCTCTGTCTTTAATTGACGTGCTTGTCGACAGACAAGTCGGGCTTGTTGTCGTTGGAATTTGTCGTCGAGTATGCGTGCCTTTGCTTTGAGTTGTACGCCTGCTGGGGTATCGGGTGGCAGGTAGCTCGACTCACTGCCATAGGCTGATAAATAGGAAGGTCGCAATAATAATAGCCAGGCGCTTTACCTTTCGAGATCCTCCAGTCCGATCCAGAAGAGATCGTCGTAAGGACTTTCGCTTCTCTGTGTCATGCGAGAAAGGAGAGAGAAAGGCTTATTGTAATAGAATTAAAAAAAATCGGGGCTTGTCGTAAATGGAATGGATGATTACAGGGACCAAGTCATATGGAAAGAAACCTTCTATAGCCAAGTGAATGCGTGTATCGGTGTTTTCAGGGCAATAGCATGCGATACAGTTGGAAGCGGATCAGACCGAGGCTAAAGCCGTCGGATTTCTTCATTGTGTTTTATTGTAACAAGACGAGAGACGAGGCTGTCGTTGAAAAGACACACACATAAAGTAAAGGATGGCCATAGAAATAAGGGGATTGATCATGCTACATAGTAGCATAGTAGCTGGCATAGATAGTGAATAAGACGAGCAATTTAAAGGGCATTCATCGCCCTCTTTTCGATAGGGGAACAAGCGTGCAAAAGATGAATCCCAGTTCAATTGGATCATTAAAAAGAAGAATGAAAGAAGGGTGGCTGTGTGTTACAATGGCTTTTTCGGGTCCGGATGGCCGCTCACCTTTCTCTTCCCTTTTCCTTATTCTTCTCTTTCTCTTTCTATTTTCAGCTGTCTTATTCGTCTATGGCTAGTAAGCCAGGCTATGGTCACCGTCATGTCCTCAAAAGCAAAGAACGTGCCTTGCGAGGGTAAATTAGGCTCACTGCTCTCTACGTTGGTTTCTCACTCGACAAACAGGCTGTAGGGAACGAAAGAAAAAATGCAGTTCGGGTCTGCCCTGCGAAAGGTATGAACACTTGACATGACCCGAGGTATGCAAACCTACTCACCCTTTCAAAGATGTCAACGCCTTGGTATCGAATGTCACTATCTAAAGCCGGCAGCCCCTCCTGATCTCGAATATGTGGAGATGGTCAATAGCCGAGAAATGGAGAGCCAGATTTCGGAGCTAGAGGCGATGCTCAAGACGATGGAAGGCGAAATGCAAAAAGTCCACCAGTCGTCGGCGTGGCTCCAGCAGCCGATAACGCTCCTTCACAGTGGCAGGAAGACTGGAACGACCGATCGCAAACTGAGTGAGAGCAACAGCAGTACGAGCAGTGTCATAAGCGACAATGCGAGCACCTCCACCGATGCCACGCCTACCTCGCCTACTTCGCCGGAGACACCCAGCCCTAGTTCACCCCAGCCATTAACCACCACCCAACCACTCGTAGTGGACCACCACTACCATCATCATCGTCAGCTGATACCTATCAAAACAGACCGCCGTCTCAAGTCCAACGATGATCCCATTCGATGGCGTCTTCGTCTGGGTCCGTATGGCCTGTGCATCGAAACCGACATCCAGACCGTCGAGGACTTGTCGAGAAAGGTCGTTCAGCTGGCGGACTGGAGCGGTCCGATGCTGTACAAACAGCCTACGAACACCGACCCACATATTCTCCCGCGCTATGTTCTTTTCACTGGCGTGCGTCAGAGCCAGTTTCGCGCCATCCGACAGTGCATCACCGCGGCTGAACACAACACGGCCACCGTCCCTACCGCTTACCAAAATCCGAATCTTGCCCTAGAGCTTCTTCAGGCCTTTTTCGCCTGCCAGTTCTATCGCGTCGTGGCAATGCACCGGGGCGTATTCTACTCGCTCTTTGTAGATCCGTCGGACCCAGAAGCCTCGCCCGCTGTGAGTGCTCTTTGCGCCGCCATCCTCACCATGCGCTGTCGTCATGTCTCGCGGATCATCCCGCCCGAGGCGCAGGTGCCTCTTCAACGCCGATTTGCCCAGAACGCACGCAATAACGTCAATTTCGATGAACCCACGATTGAAACCCTGTTCACCTACATCTATCTTGCCCGCTGTTATGTCAACCTTCTCCGCCCAGAACAAGCTGCCAAATACCTCGATCTCGCGATACGGATACGGTACTTCGTAGTGGATCAGTACGTTGAGCATGGCGATGTGCGGAAAGTGCGGTCCAATGTATGTCCCAAGGAGTGGGAGTTCCTCAAACGCATGCACTGGGAACTCTACAACATTTCGGCCAATCTCGACTTTCAACAAAACAGACGGGGTATCCCTGCCACAAAAAGGACGGCCCCGCCACAGCCGTCCATGAGTAGCGTCTTGCGTCAAACCGCACCCCTGAGCCTGTTATTTGCAACTCCCCAAATGGACGAGTCCGAACGCACAGCGCGGTCCATAGCCAAGGACAAATTTGGCTACTTGATCCACGAAAGATTACATCAATATCTGAGGCTGACGCGTAATCAGCCAGATAGCAGCATTCCACTCGAGCTGTTGATCAGCACCGAGAAAGCCATCAACGCATGCTACCATAAAGATCTCCCTGAAACCTTCCGCCTCCCGCTCAACATTTTCGAAACCGGCCTCAACGACGAAGAGTTCCGTGAACGGCTCGCGCATCAGCCCAACTGTGATGCTGCCTCGGTTGCGCTCGCTATCCAATACCACCAAGCCCTGATCGCTATCTATGAAACATTTCTCCCGCCCCTCCCGGCCGCTTTCCGGGGAAAGAGCTTTTTGCTCGGGGGCGGCAACCACGCCCAGCAGATCAGCGATCCCGAAGACATTGAAAAGGAGCGATCGATGCATACGATGCGGGCGCTCGAGACATGCTACCGGTCGTCCGTTATCATCGTGCGACTCATGGAGTACGGCGTTTGCTATTTACCGGATGCGAGCTGCGGGATCATCATGCCGTGCCTCATGACCGCCTGGGATATACATATTCGGAATGCCTGTCTTGGCGTTGTCGACCCAGAACAAGCATCTGCCCACGTTCCCAGCCGCGTTGTCCGGACGTCCCGCGATTACATCCTGCGCTGCATCCAGCTGTTACGCAAAGGCTGCTTCTACAACGCCGCCGAGCGGCCCATGTGGGAGCACCATCAGGCCATGGAGAGCGAACTCCTTCAAGCCATGTTCTCTACGCAACCCTTCACCGCACTGGATCCACAAGGAAAACCGAGTGCCTGGTAAAGCAAAGTAAAAGAAGAGGACTATTCCTGTACATACAGTGTAATTTTATTCACGCTAAGCCTTCAACTCCCCCCCCCTCCCAATACTCATTCATATGCACGCTTGTCGTTGTTTTTTGTTTTGTTCCTTGCACCTTTTGATTTTTACAGCTTACAATACCATATTTACATAATATTCGCATTTTTTTATTTTAAAATACACCAACCGACTAGTAATATTTTCATGATGATGGCTGATCGGGTTTTGGCGATATCTGTGGTCCTGGAGACGCCTGTGGTGCTTGTGATGCTGGCGATGCTGGTTGTAGTGGTGTAGAATTTCTGGCGTGCCATGCCGCTTTCTGCTCATCAGATGTTAAAGAAAGAGGTTTCATGGTCAGCCTACTTATTCCCAGGAAGCACACGCTTTTTTTTTTTTTTTTTTTTGACAGTACCGTATCCGTGCCCCGTTTTTCCTTGACAGCCAAGTCCTTGATCTTGAGCTCGATTTGTCGCTTTGAAAGGTCCTTCAGGTATCTAGTACAGGTTAGTCATTGATGAGATTTATTCCTTTTTAGCCATGCAAAACTTACGAGTTGGTCTTGGCTTCAGTGATCAGTTTTTGCATGGCGTCTGCCTTGCCTTCAACGATCTGTGATGACTCTGTCAGTGTCCAGAGGTGATCCAAAGGAAGTATCTTACATTAATCAGCTCGTTTGTTTGCTGCACAGTAAGCTCCAGGGGCTTGGTTGGCTCGGCGGCGGCCGCGGATGTATTGGGTTCGCGTCGCGGGATATCCACAAACGGATCATAGCCATCATCACCTGAGTCTGCATTTTCCCACAAGAGTTAAAAAACATAGCACTAGTACCGGTGCTCCACTTACCAATAAGCATATGTACGCTAAACTGTTGAAGAGAACCGTCCATATCATCCAGAGTGTCTTCGTCGTCGTCCTCGAAGCTAGGTCCAACGATAATGGGTCGTGCAGTAACATACTGACGAGTACGGAAAATGAGTGCACTGTATACTCATTCTTACGTGACCTACCTTTTTAGGCGGTCGTGCGGCTGGACGACTGCCGACATCTTCGTCTACACCTTCGCCTTCAGATAAATATCCTTCCGGGACAAGCCAGCCAGCATCTTCTGGGTCGATATTCGCCGCTGGCTCATCGTCGTCTTCATCACCACTCTGGATATCTTCGCCTTCGCCCTCAGGCTCCCATTCGGCTTCACTGTCATGCTCGTAGTCGATCTGCGTCTCTTCCTTTGCAAAAGGCGTGCGGCCCGACACCTTGTCACTGACCTTGGTCCAGGTACCTATCACAGCATCAGTTAACTGTTGTCTCACAGAATGCCCAAACATTACCCCAGTAAGCAGGTCGGACATCTTCGGCAAACTGAAGCAGCTTCATGCCGATCGCACATTTCTTGAAAAGTTCAGAGTTTTCTTGTGGCAGCTCAGGACCGAGAAGGAGACTGCGCAGATCAACAGTGCGTTTGATACCGCGCTGAGCACACAGATCCGGTCGTCGTTCGCGTAAATCAGAGACATAGCGGGTACGTGCATCGACCGAGTCAGTGGGTTCAATGACTTTTGAAGATTGATACGAGCCGAGCACACTAGATAAGTCAGTAGAACACGTAATGGGTTTGGTGAAATGAAGTTTGACGTGTTCTTTGACATAGAAAGGTGGGAAGATGGAAGATCTGGATGGTGCGTCGACTAGTCAAAGGGGTCCAGTCAGTTCGCAGTGATATATCACATTGCATCACTTACCGTCTGTTACGGGGCCGCTGGTTGGCTTTTCTTCAGGTGCTTTGTGGAATAAGGACGTCAGTCGAAGTTGACTCTGTATAATTTGCATTTAGAGTGAGATGTTCATTAAATCAGGATCGTGCATTACCTGTTCCTTTTTCTTCTTTTCTTCATCGCGTTTGCGACGCTCGTCTTCGCGCAAGCGCTTCTCTTCCTCCTTTTTCCGTCTTTCCTCTTCCTTTTTCCGCTTCTCCTCTTCCTTTTTGCGTCTTTCTTCTTCTCGAACACGTTTCTCCTCCTCCTATACATGCCTATGTGAGAACAGAATTTTATGCTCCTAAGCATGATAGTGACCTTCTTTCGTCGGCGTTCCTTCTCTAGTTCAATTTCTTCTGCTGTCTTGGGCAGATCTTCGACTGAAGTGTTGTGTGCTTTCCGAGGGATTTTTTGAAGATGTGTGAGTTGCTGCGGTAACGGAAGCTGCTCAAAGGCTTGTGTGGCTAGATCAGAAAACTGTAGTCCATTATGTCAGTTATTACAAGGTGCAAGCGTGATAGGGATTCACCTCTCTGCGAACATTCCGTCGATAATTGATGGTTTCGACGATATCCTGCGGCAAACCTTCCGTCGATTTCACCTCCCATCGATAGAAAGACAGGTGCTGCATATCATATAAGCAAACTGTTCGCAGTATAAGTTTTGCTTTGACATACTGAGGGTATATTGGTGGGGCCATTCTCGTGAACGGACAACACACGAGGATGTACGCCATATTTCTCCCGTACGATCGAACCTCGTAAGGCGCGCTCAATAGCATCACAGAAGCGAGGCGCGACTATTCATAATGAAAAGCGTAAGCTGTATGTGCATTGCCAGGAGTAATTTGTTCTTACGGGCTTCGTTTCGAATAAACGGGGAGAGGAGGTCGTTTAAGCGCTGCACGAGCTGGCTGAATGTCTCATCGCTGGGTGATATCGATATGAGTCTCAGTAACAATGGTACAGTATGTCATTGACGGCTGACCTGTCTTGAGCGAGAAAAGCAAGCAGAGGTTGGAACTGTTGTTCCAGCACAATCGTCTCGAGTTGCATCACATTGGGATCTTGCTCGAGCTTATTTCGGTAATCACGAAAGTATGCAATCACTTCACAAGGAAAGTCAATGAGTTCACTCCTTCCAAACGACAATCAGACGTACACGTTAAGAAAAACTTGTGGTTTTCTATTCGCATCTTGGGCTCTTTCAAAGCGATCTTGCCGTCTTTGAAGAATCGAGGATCCTAAGCAAGGTCGTTTAGGGGCTGACTGTGACAACATGAGTAGATTTACCATCGCCACTGCTTTATTCGGCGATGTTTCTTCATTCGCAAGCGCCACTGACAAGAGGCCATTAGCGACGCCCTCTTGAATTAGATTTTATACTCGACTTACCGGGTTGCGGTGGTTGTTGTCCTGTGGGCATAAGGAAGCTAACTTTATGGAGGGGAGGACGGAGAAGACGACGCGGTCCAGAAAATTGTCTCAACGCGACTGCAAGCGCGACGCGAAGCGGCGGGCAAACCTGCAATTTGTGGTGTTTGAATAGCGGCTTCTCGTGCTGTCCACTGAAATGCATCACTACGGTGGTAGACTGCACAAAAGCTCGTTTAGATAGAGCACAAAGGCAGCATATCCCTCGTATACTTTCATCTTACATAATTTGATCCTTTACTACTGATGTAGAAGCATACTTGTATGATATTTGGATGAGGTATGGATGAGCTCAAATCTCTAAGTGTGGCACAGCTACAATATATTAAGCGTAGAACTACGTGTCTGCGTAGTGTAGTACCATCCTTTCCATACATGTCTGTGAGCAGTTATTTACTGTAACCATCACTCGTAATCTGAATGTTGATTCAGCTTATTAGCTACTTTGGGCCCCTTTTGCGTGCTCGTCCGAACGCGTGAATACCTGAAAGGAGTTGCTAGGACTTACATTTTATCTGTCAAGCGCTCCTCCAAGAAATCAACAATAACATTATAAACATGAAGCGTCCCACAATAGCATTGAAATTATTTACAACCGCCACATTTACATGTTAAAGGATAACCTAAGAGGGCTTATAGAAGCCAATATCCTCCCAATGGGAAAGCTGTTTCTGAAGTAGTCGAGTATCAAATGGTGGCGACTTTTCCAGCGCAGGCGCGACCTTGACGGTATTATCAGTCTCCCAATGAGGCATGGAGAAAGGCTTTGTGAAGCTGCTTTCGTAGAAGCCCATGAGCTTGTAAGCAGGATTGTCCTGGTGCTTCCGGAGTTCAGCGACCCAGTCGGCAGGGTCGAGAATATCAAATTTCATGCCGCACTGTTCCATCTCGTGAAGCACTTCATCCCAAGTCACCATGTGAGGGTTGACGATATGGAATACTCTCCCAGACAGAGCCTTGGCATCCTCATCCGCCGTGCTGAGCATGATCTCGAATATACCGCGGGCAGCGTGATCCACCGGCAGCCAATCGATAATTGTCTTGAGAGATGGCATCTATAGATAAGCGTGAGTCTTCAATAGATTTCCGTTGGCTTATTATAATGTACCTTGTGCATAACACTGCCACCTCCGACAATAAGCAGAGGATATTGCTCGCTTGTATTCCAGACGCCGTTGACTGTGTCACCGCACACTTGGCCCATTCGCTCAGTTATGCAAGGGAAGTCTAAAAAAACGAGAAATACATGAATATAAGAACAGAAGATGATGAGCGACATTTACTTTTCTTTTGCGTGAGGTAGTTGAAAAGCTGCTCGCATATATACTTGGATTGAGCATAGCCCATAGGCATGGCTGAGTGTGGGTCAGGCTTGGGATACGTTTCAGGAATATCAGGAACGCCCATAGCAGCAGTAGCGCTCACACTCGAAATGGCGTGGACATGCATTGGGTCTTCTTCACGGAAAGAAAACTTGAGCAAGTTATACAGACCACGGATGCACTCGCGTTCGAAGTGGGAAACGGGTTGGTTAAAGTCAAGAAGCCAGTGACACGCTTGGACGATCGTGACTTCGTTGTGTAAACGGTCGTAAGTGGCCTTATCAAAGCCTAGGTTGGATGCGTTGAGATCCATCGGCAGTACCTCGATCTTGGAGTCCAGTAATGACACGTCAAGTCGACGGCTCTTGAACGAAGTTTGCAAGCGTTGGAAGAGTTGATCCGGCTTTCCACGTACAAGACACACGACTTTCTTAACGCGAGGAGATTGCAGCATATCCCTCAGCATAAAGGAGCCGAGAGAGCCTGTTGCGCCGGTGAGAAGAACTACATGCTGCTCATGTTTCTTAACACCCGGTTTGGCCACAGGAAAATCTTCGTGGGCGCGTTTGATGTATTCTTGCAGAATGTCCTGTGTCTCTTGGTAATGCTCCTCTTGGACTTCTTCGTCGGATTTGAAGTTGCTCTTCACCAGCGCTCGGGCCATGGCCTCCAATGTGGGATGCTCGAAAATAAAGTTGGTGGGAACGTTACCAAATGCTTCACAAATAATATTTCGTAACTGAATAGCAAGGAGTGAGTTGAGCCCGAACTCGAACAGAGACTCCTGAGGCGCTTGGGTAAAGATTGTGCGGTCCTTGTCCAGCACCTGCGAGATGGCATCGGCAAGATATGCTTGTGCATCGGCTTCTGACCATGTAGAAACGGAACTGTGACGCCTTTGACGGGGTTTGGCCGGGCCCTCGAGAAACTCTTTGTACAAGCGGTCGATCACATTTTGGAATTTCTCTAGCGAACGTTTTCGGATCACCGTGCCTTTGTCAGTCGTCACCAGATGCTCATTAAATGGAAGCATATACACCATCTGATGCATGATACGACTATGCGCAGGCGCATCTTGATTGGCTTTGTCGACCACATCCATCACTGAGAACATTTCCGAGCATATTAGCATCATCTTTGTCTGTGTCTCGTATAAGTACGATTACCTTGCTTGGTTATTTCACTGAGCGAAGATTTGACAGCTTCGTTAAGATCGAGCTCAACGAGAGCTGCAGTGCACTGGCGTCCCTCACCTACCACGGAGCAATGCGCAACGACAGGGCAGCTGGAAATGGTTGCCTCCATCGGTAGTGGGTTGGTCTTTTCGCCGTTTAGCCTATAAGGGGTATCTTCATTAACTTCAAACGAAACGTGTTGTATATGGATGTGACGTACATTACAAGCGTGTCATCCTTACGACCCCTGTGGTACCAGAGCTCATGGTCTTCAGGGTCATTTAGAAATAGGTCATTGGTCGCGTAATCACCATTGGCACGGTTAGAAACCCCTGTCGCCAAGGTTGGGCAGTCGCCACGGATAGCAAGGTGATAAATGCCTTTTTCTTTATCCACAGGCTCCCAGATAAGATATTCCTGCATGGCCTTGCCGAATCGAAGCGAGTTCCACTTCGGATTATCTCTTCGAATGATACTGATAGCGACAGCGTTGATTTCTAAAAGATAATGAATTATATGACACAAAAGATGCAGAAACGATGTAGATACCTGTACTACCATAGCCGCTTCGAACGTTGATACCATGGTCATGATAAAAATTGCCCGTATCCTCTTTCAATGCTGCACCACCGTAGCTGTGTTTAAACGTTAGCAGACTCAAATCTATCTCATGCTATCGCGCCTACATGATGTATTTCACTCTTTGTAAAGGTTCATAACGCTTCGTTTCTTGTAAGTAAGGCATCATTTGATCCAGGATCAGGGGCGGGAGAGCCATAAGAGTGACGCGGAGGTTCTCAGACGCATCCAAGATTTGCTGGGGCGTGGGTGGTAGTTGGGTGAAGAAGACAGCACTTGCACCATAAAGAGGTAACGTGAAATAACTGAAAACACCAAAAACATGGAATCTAATATAGCCAGTATCATAAGCCCTAAATTGTTCTTCCTCGCGAGCATTTCGCTACTTACAGGGGAAGGCACGTCAAAATGACATCCTTTTCATTTGTCACCATCTCTGGCACCGTCTCGTGCGACGTCAAACTCATGGCCTGGACCAGATAAAACATGAAACGATTGCTGAGCCGAATGGGTTTGGGAAATGCGGTAGAGCCCGAGCTAAAATAACAATCTCAGTATATGCTCACATATCGCATACAGTTCTATTTTCTTAATACTGTACCTATGAATGATGAGCACAATTTTTTCTATGTCATCTGCAGAAAAGGAACGATCCAGCGCTTTCTGGGATTCCTTGTCGTCTTGCTGGAGCCACTCATCGATGTCAAAAGCTTTCAACTCCATGTAGCGGCACCCGTGTCCTGCCTCGTGCATGGAAGCTTCTGCAATCTCTTTGTATTTGCTGGAAGAGGCGATGAATTTAGCGCGCGTCTTGTTTAGCAAATTCACGTTGGCCGCCTGTGAATTACGGGGAGACAAAGCCATAAAGGTTTTGCGCAACTTCAAGAGCGCCAGCATGGTAATCAGATAGTAGATAGTGTGGTCGGCAATGAAACCGACAGTCTCTTCCCCTTCGAGAGGCGCGGAGAGCTTGCCAGCCATGAGGTTGGCGAGTTTGTTGACCTGACTGTAAGTCAGCTGTCGGAAGTCATTGGTGTTGGGAATTTGCACGTGTGTGTAGGTGTTGTCGGCATATTTAGCGACCTGCTCCTCAAAGACACGGATGAACGAAAATTTTTCCTGGTATTTGAAGGCAAAATCATCAAATGTTTTAAAAGACATGGCAGGCAAGCGGAAATCGGTGGGAAAAGAGCCTCTTAACCGCAAATCTTCCTTTTGAAAGCTGGCAGTCCACCACTTCGCAAGGGTCTGTATGCCCATGTGCATGGAAGATGAAATTTACGTATGTATTATTCCCCAGTCAGTAAATGACTGAGAAAAGAATACACGAGAATCCGCTACGATGCATTTGCAGCAAATAAGAATCAGGCTGTATATCAAAAAACTGCACAATTCAGTCAAACAATTTTCAGGCCGACTATCTCTATATCTTCACCCGCATGAACTTTTATACACTGCATGACAACCTTCCCTGCTTCATGCTATATGATTGCACCCATAGATGTCACTAGATAGGATTAGTATAACAGTCTGTGTCTCCACATATCAACGGTTACTACGTTAAACAGTTTTATTTTTTCATCCAGATATTACGTTTAAACAAATCTGTGACCCCGAAAAACCTCATTATCAGGCCGAAGCAAACACCTTTTCCCAACTTCCACGCCTGATTTAGTGTCCCGTGTCATTCGCTCTCCCGCCCCCAATACCGTCACAGATACTGAACTACTGGTGCTTCACATGTGTTTTATGGTCTCACTGAACCAAAGACTTTGAATCCATTCGACAAAAGTTTGATCAGAATACGGTGAAGCATGAAAACTCCTCACAACTATGAAACTTGTCAGATCCGTTCTTCGGTAAAATTGCCACACTTGTATGCTAAAATACTTTGAAGCGTAAAGTGCGAAAGAGATAGATGTGAAGTCCCCCACGTATGGTTTTTGTATGTGCTTGCAAAGCTTGACATCGCAATAAAAGCATATCTGCATTGATTCCCCTTTTTTGTCATGGACAGCGTAAACTTACGCCTTTATATATCATAGCTACAGCATCCCAACCCTGAACGAGTGCATGTCTCCTTCTGCATCATAAGAAAGATCATACTATGTGAATGAAAAGCGCTAAAACAGAAGCGATCTGCATGAGTATGCAGACACCCTCATGATGCATACTGCGTTTCCGTTGACAAAGTCGCGCCAAGCAATTGTCGCTATATTTTCATCTGCTTCCAGACGTGGATGACGTCTGCGGACACTGAGGCTTTCGAGTGAGCGGAAATGCATACCCTCATGTTTGATACATGGTGCACGCGCCACTAAATGTGCATATGTGAAACCGGATCTACCATTGTCTTTTAGATGGCATGCTCTGCTTACACCATCAAACAGAGTGCTACCGGTAATAGCCTTGATAGAACCTGGGAGATTTTCAGGGTCGAAAAAAAAGTTTAGTCTGTACATGACCTTCGCCCTGTCGCCAATGATCGCGCTGTAGGCGTGCGCGGCCGGACAGTCCGAACCTTTGCGCGCTAAAGTGATCAACCGAAGGCACGCCGTACCGGTGGAGCGAGGTTGAACCAATTAAGCATGCTTTTTTGTCACATCAATGCCCCTTCCGATGGTCCCACCATGCATCTTGTTAGCACAAGCTCATCTTACATCAAACAGACGTTAACAGACAGGTTTGGCATCATATGCTTTACTTGCTTCGTACATTTTGTCCTTTTACAATCGTATATTTATTTACGTATTTGGTGTATAGCTGCTCGGGTTTTCTTTGTGCCTTGTGTAGGTTCAGGTTGTAACGGGAAAATGAGAACCATCCCTTAGCTGTAAAAATTTAGCACTCCTCTGCGAAGCTGAGAAATAATATACCATGAGCCAGTAGTATGTCACGATTATGACTGATAGCAGAAGTACCGGTTGCTCCGCGCTTCTCACCACACATATGGAAAGGATACAGCATAAGCTGAATGTAGATGTAGTAGCAGCAGAAAAGAGTACAATGTGACAACTGTTGGGAAGTCGACTTAGGAAAGAGAAGATTTCACGAGTATTTCGAAGTCCGTGCATGAGATATACAGCGCCAACATATAAACTGGATGGAAGAAGAAAGTGGCATATTGTAATAGCTGTGCAGGGTCGCTGACCGGTCGGGAAAGCCTTGTCCCACCTCGATGAGGGTGATCTGGGTGAAGAATAAGCGGCGATTTTTTCTGTTCGGCAATTCCCGATTCCCATTTCATTTCGCGAGACTTGGCGGGTCCCCCATACAACCTTCGTCGCCCCCCCCCCCCATACACAACTAAAAATCTGTTTGCCACACCCGCATTTCAGCAGCTGGACATGCAGCAGGAGCTTCTTACATTGCCTCATGGTCCGGCTGATAATTTAACGCTACTCCCTTCGATTTTTGCTCCTTCAAGTCAAAGATGTTCCCCGGACCTCGAAAATTACCAGTGAAAGACCCTTTAAAGGCAAAAATGCAAGCGGGCAAATCTTTAGCAGCAGTTGATCCCGGCCAAATATTCTACATCCTCATCTGTCGGCTGGGCATACCCAGATCACTTTCACCCACACACTCTAGCATATATAAACAGGTTCTTCTAACAACAAAACATTCTTGGTCACATCTTCATATTCATATTATATCTTCATATTCTTTGCATTCCCCACACCTCACATATTACCATCATGACTGTGTCCAACACCATTGAACAATTTGTTTTCCAATACTCGGAAGACTACGCCCTAATCAATCTATTGGAGAAACAGTTTGCACATTTCAGTGACAACGTCTTTGCTTGGTATACTCCATCCTCGGGTGGTGAATACAGATCCCTGACGTATGGTGAAGTCGATCATTTGGCGACGAACGTCGCTTGCCAATGGGCCAAGGAAGTCAAGGGCGTGGACACCGTTGGCTTCATTGCGGATCACTCCATCAACTATCTCATTGCTATGTTAGCCTTCATGAAGCTTCGAGTTACATTCATGGCCCTGTCCCCGCGTAACTCGCTGCCTGCCAATGTCAACCTCATCCAGAAGACGGGATCGAACTTTATTGCATCCACGGCTAAATATGAAGATATGATCCAATCCGTCGCGGCAGAGTGCGGCAACTGCCGCACCCATGTCATCCCCAGCTTTAATATTGATGCCATTCTGAACGAGCCCCGCAATCCTCAGGCCGATAACATTCTGGACCGCAAGTATACTCATGATGATATCGAAAAGATTGCCATGATTATCCACAGGTACGTCCTCTATCTGCGAAAAAGGAACGTTTCCATTGATGTCTCTGATGTAGCTCCGGCTCCACTTCCTTCCCGAAGCCGATCCGCCTGAGCAACCGTTTCTGGTTCTGTGCTATCCAAAGTGTGAACATCCAAGTCAAGACCCAAAGTCCTGAGCTGGGTCCTGCGGCTACGGATGTTATGCTTAGCTGCCTTCCTCTGTAAGGATGTTGTCTATTCTTCTTATGGCCCAGTATTAATTCAATCATGTTTACATATGCTTAGGTTCCATTTGTTTGGTGCTTACAACGTACTTAGCCAGGCCATTGTGGGTGGTAGCAGCGTTATCCTTGATCGGCTGCCCCCTCAACCACGTGAGATTACCTCCATCTGCGACAAACTCAATGTCACTCTCATGGCTGCTCCTCCGCTCGTTTTGGACCAACTCGCAAGTTATGTTCAGGACACAAACGAAACCAGTGCTCTCCAGAGAATCAAATACATCGCGTAAGTTTATCACTCTCTGCTTTTTCTTTAGCAATGACCTAATCATCTCGCCATGTTAGTTATGGTGGTGCTGCTTTGAAACCTGAAGTTGGTGACTACTTTCATTCACAAGGTATCAATATCCGCAACTTGTACGGAACAACTGGTAAGTATCTCTTCTATCTCGATTACTTACAAATGTCCTTATATCTGACTTCTTTATAATGTAGAAATCAACGTGTTTGCGTGCTGCAACGTGTCCGACAACTTCAAGAAGTGGGTCCTGCTCCGCCCTGTCGACTCTGTCGAGCCCTACTGCGAGTGGGAGCCTTTCGACGAGGCCAACGGCGTCTATCACTTAGTTGTCAAGGGTAGTTCGCCCTTCATGGCCACCGGTGTTGCTAACCGTGCCAATGGTGACTATGCCACCAACGACCTCTTCCAAATGGATCCCGAAAACCCCGGCTACTGGCGCCACGTTGGCCGTCAGGATGATACTCTTGTGATGGAGAATGGTGAAAAGACGAACCCAACCCCGATGGAACACAGTATCACCAGTATCCCACTTGTCCACCAGTGCACCGTCATCGGTGAAGGCCGCCAGTGCACGGCTGCTCTTGTCGAACTTGAGCTAGAGGAAGCCATAAAGTACACACCCCAAGAGATGCTCGACCAGGTCCAGGCTGTCGTTAAAGAAGCTAACTCGAAGGCACCCAGCCACAGCACTCTCCTACCCCAGATGGTCTACATCCTGCCTCTCAACCAGCATCTTATCTCCACCGACAAGGGTACCGTCATCCGCAAGCGTTCAATTGAGCGCTTCAACGATGCCATTGAGAAGATGTACCATGACTTCTTGGAAGGCCCCAAGACATCGAGTGGCAGCGTAGATAAAAGCATCACTGCTAGCTGGTCTGTCGAGGACACGCAGAACTTTTTGGTCGATGCCTCTGCCCAGGTGCTCCAAAAGGACCGAGCCGTTATTGCCAAGGCCCTGGACGAGTCCCTCTTCGACTTTGGTCTTAACTCGCTACTCTCGATCCAGCTCCGCAATCGCATGAGCGAGGCTTTTGACAACGTGCCCACCAACATCGTCTTTGATCACCCAAGCATCGCTGCTCTCGCCACTGCTCTTTTATCCCTCCGTGACGGCAACATCAAAGACGACAAGGCTGCCCTTGAAGATCGGTATCAAGAGACCCAGGCCCTTCTCGAGGACTATCTCAAGCGCGCTGATAAGGACTTCTCTGTCGCTCGCAAGTCTGGAAACGACCCCAACCGGCAACACGTTGTCCTTCTCACTGGTGCCACCGGCTCCCTTGGCTCATTCATGTTAAGTGATATGCTCAAGTCTACCCGCGTCAAGAAGGTTGTTGCGCTTGTCCGCGGCAAGCAAGATCAACTGTTTGACCGTCTCGTCAAGACCTTCCAGGATCGCCGTCTGGATGTCTCGCTCCTGAGCAATGGCAAGCTTGAGGTCCTTCCTATGAAGCTCGACGCGCCCAGACTCGGCTGGGACACAGCCACCTATGACCGTCTCAAGCAGGAAGTCACTATGGTACAGGCCTGCGCTTGGCTGTTGGACTTTAACCAGCCAATTTCCCACTTTGACAAGGAGTGCATTCGTGGCATGTACAACCTGCTCAAGTTTGCTCACCGTGAGGTCGACCCCATGTACGTACACACCATCTCCAGTGTCAGTGCCATGACTGCGCGCGGTACACCCCGCATCCCCGAGACCCACCCGGAGATGGATCCTCACGTCTGCATGCCTATCGGCTATGCCATGTCCAAATACGTGGTTGAGCATCTTTTCAATTACTTGACGCGCGAGAAGAACTTCCCTTGCATTGTGGAGCGCATGGGTCAAGTATGCGGTGACACCATCAACGGCGCCTGGAACACCAGCGAGCAGTACCCTCTCCTGATTGTCGGTGGCGGCTCTGTAATGAAGAAGATGCCTGATATTGAGACCGAGATTGACTGGTTGCCTGTCGACCACGCTGCTACTGGTATCTTTGAAATTATGCTGAGCACCGCCGACAAGACCGCTGCTGAAGTCGCTGGCAAAGTCTACCACATTGTCAATCCCCACACAGTCACTTGGTCAGACGTCCTCAGCTCAATGAAGGAGTGCGGCATAGACTTCGAGACCATGACTCCTGTTGACTGGGTCGAATCACTTGCCAAGGACCAGGAGAACCCTGCTTATAAGCTCTTGGGTTTCTACGAGAACAACTTCACCAAGTCCTTCAAGATGCCTATCTTCGAGACTGACATGACCGTTCAAGAAGCTCCCGCCCTGGCCGCAGCTCCTCCTTTCGATGCGAAGCTTCTAGGCAAACAGCTCGATTACTGGAAGAGCGTGGGCTTCTACCAGCCTGTTTAAGGAGGAGCTCTCCTCCCTTTGCATTTTCGTTTTCTCTTCTTCTCCCTTTTCCCCCGCCTTGCTACATATCGTACCTCGTCATCCACAATCCTGTAGTTTGTACTTTATAGATTGTATTATCTATACCAATTCCAATTAAAAACAGTCGCTTGCATCCTATATCCTATTTGCACATAAGAGCACTGGATTAGACAGTCAATCAACTGCAATAGTTGACGCCGAGGATGTTATATTTTATTATCTTATTACTGGTTCTTTCTACTCAGCTGTATGAAACATTTTGAAATCTATATAAGACGATTATTGGATAGACATAGTTAGCACATCATTACCTGATACTCAACTTTTCTAATATAAGTTCAGTCTCACTCACTCTCTTGTTCCCGCTTTACCTTTCAAATAAGATAAAATTTCAATTTTCATCCAGATGGGCCAATTCGGCCATGATATATAGGCCATCCGCTTGAATCTTGAGCAAATAGAAGGTCAAAGTGGCACCAATAGCATGGATGGCTAGTGAAGCGCGGGTATCAAAGCTTGTATTGTCGACCCTTTTTTTTTTTGTGAACAATGCAAAGCGAATCAGATCCTGGTTGATCAGGTAATGGTTTCGTCGTTCGCTTTCTCGCTTGGCCTCCCTATACCCGATGTTCACGCCATCATATGTGTCTTCAGGGTACATGGTGATAAGACAATCTGGCCATCTGCTGGCAATTGTGCTTTTGCTTCCTTCAAGTGGTTCCGTCGCCGTTCAACGCATATGTTTTCAGAGCTGGCATTAAATATCCCGTGATCAAATCGGCTTCCTTTATGACTACATTGGTTGGATCAATGGGCAAGCTGAGCAAAAGTTGAGATACTGTTACGACAAGCTTCTTGTCAATGGAGTCTAGTTGGCCATCTTCATTGCGGTGGGCCATACGGAACAGTTGTGAGCATGCGGCAATACGGTCAATGATGCCGGATACCAAGTTCTCGGTAATCATGAAGAGATTCAACATTGCTGTGCTTGTCAGTTTTGCGCGGAGGAGTGTTGTCCGGAGGAGGAAAGACAAGACAGGAGACAAAGCAAGAGGGCAGGACAGGTGGAGGTGACAGCCAGGAAGAGCAAGGAGCAGACAAGACACAAGAGGCGGAGAGCTGTACGCACACAGAAGGTCAACACACCAACGCAGGATCAGGACAGGATGATTATTGACCTCGCGAGTGAAAGATCAAGGAAACTAGCGGAACTGGAGAACAAAACTAGTACGGAAACTAGAATGATCCTACACAAGCGGGTCAGAACTCAGGTACGCGTGAGCGCGGTGTTAGGTGCTGCGAACCTATGATCACAAGGACAAGACCAGAGAGGCTAGGACAGGGACCAAGAGACAAAGGACAAGGTATGAGAGATAAGAGTTAACAAGATAATGTAACAAGATAATCGGATCACCCAGTGTTACGTGCTCGTACCTTGACACTCATGCTTCGTCAAGATCAACCCCGTTCCTCGTCATCCACTTCGGACGAACGTCACGCTTCCTCTCCCCGTCCGAGACTGATGGTGAGACCGATCCTATTACGGATGGTGTTCGTCAGTTGTCCCTGGGCGCTGCCACCAACGTAAGCCGCCACCGCCCAACCCGCATCAACGACCCTCCGACTTTCACCGGTCATGCCGAGGAGGTGTCGCAATTCGTCACGCATGTTAAAGTCGCCCTTGCCGTGGACCCCGGTCACTTCCCTACGGAGCTGTCTAAGGTGTGTTTTATGCGTTCGTTCATGCGTGGCCCTGCTTTCGACTGGGCGGAACCGTTTTTGCAAGGTCTCGGTACTGACGACCTCGACCCCATCATGGACTCTTTCCCTTCGTTCCTGTCCGAGTCCCAGCTCGCTTTGGCGAAGTCAATGAGGTCCGTCGTTCCGAGGACCAACTTCTCGACCTCCGCCAAGGTTCGTTGCCGGCTGCTGAGCACGCCGCCACTTTTCGTCGTCTGGCTTTCCGGACCGAGTTCAACACGTCCGCCTTGTTGGCGATTTTCCGGAAGCGCCTTTCCGAGCGAGTTAAGGACGAACTCGCAACACGCGACATGCCGGAACGCGATTACGGTGCGTACATGTCCAAGGTGATCGAGTTGGACAACCGTTTTCGCGAAAGAGACGGTAGGCGTCGTCCTCCAGTCCCCGCCAACGTTTCCAACGTCCTTTTCGCGCTCCGCCAGCCCAGTCTGCCCCCATGACTGAAGACTCGGGCGTGGCACCGATGGAGTTGGACGCGGTGCGTACTTGCAAGTTCTCCCGCTCAGTGCCTCGGAGAAGGACCGGCGTCGTCGTCTCGACCTTTGCTTGTACTGTGGCCAACCGGGCCATACCGCTGGTGCCTGCCCCGCCAAGTCCGGAAAAGTCAAAACGTAAAAATTGAACAAGCAATTATGCCGTCAAACCTCTCTGTCCCTCTATCTCTGTCTCAGCACTACCATAATCGAGTCGCAGTCCAAGTTCTGTTTCCGACCGAGTGCTGCACCCTGTAAGCATCCCCGTATCCGTGGCTATCGGAAAAACTGCCGTCCATACAATAGCCATGATCGACAGCGGTTCTATGGGTAACTTCATCGACACCAACTTTGTACGACCGCAGTCGATCCCAATGCAGCAAAGTCCTCAGCCATTGGAGATAACCACGATCGACGACCGACCGTTGCTCTCAGGCCTTGTCACGCAGGAATGCACGCTACCATTGAGCACTGGCCACCACTGGAAAAGCTTACACTGCGCGAGACCACTCTCGGATCGCGCACCATCGTCCTTGGTACCCCGTGGCTATATGATCATAACCCAACGATCGACTGGCGTAGCCTGAATTTGTTCTCGCCATTGAGCGAATTTACTTCCCGGAAAGAGTGTAACTTTGGATCGTCGGAATTTATGACCGGGCGCCT
The DNA here is from genome assembly GCA_023630325.1 of Syncephalastrum sp. PYS2702. Classification (NCBI taxonomy): domain Eukaryota; kingdom Fungi; phylum Mucoromycota; class Mucoromycetes; order Mucorales; family Syncephalastraceae; genus Syncephalastrum; species Syncephalastrum sp. PYS2702. The sequence continues at coordinate 53,232 of JAMAMT010000117.1, forward strand.
CTTGACACGAAACTACTGATATCTTTGAGAGTGAGATGGCGGTTCAAGATTATCCTGGCCTTTTACGGCTCCTCCTTATGATATCAAGCTGCTGGACAACTAGTTCGATTACTGCCAGGGGTGTGGGCTTCTGCCACTCAAGTCAAACGGAGCTCTTCTGAATCTATGTGTGTCTCTCTTGCTTTCTTCCCTTTTCTCCCACCATGTCACACATTTTACCTCATTATTTACAAGATTCGACAACTGTCGACAGCTGCGTTGCGTGCGGGATGGATGAGTGAGCCCCTTCACCTTCAGCTCCGTGTCATCACAACCTGCACTTGCTCTCCGGGTCACTATTCCCGTTCCCGAAGCTGGTGTGAGACTTCGCCGTGTGTTTCATAGGGCCACTAATGGCAATATCTGTATTTTTATGTAAGGACACGTTATTTCCTACGTATCTGGCTGGGAATAGGCTCATCAGCTTGTAGCTTATATCGAGGTCAGCCACACCATGACATCCACTAACATTAAGCTTTGAACACAGGTGGAAAAAAAAACATGGAAAATGGTATGATCTTTTGTTGTCCTGTTTATTAATAGGGAGGCTTGTCAAAGACAACTAACAAGAACATTCTGTGATGAGATCTCCGAGAAAAGCTCGTCGGCGCCGTCAGAAACAAACGCAGTTGGCCAACCCCGTTTGTTTGTTTCTGTATCCTTTCGACAATCGCCATAAATTGACGTGATTACCATGGTCCTCGCTGCTGAAGTCATATACATAAACAAAAACAACTACGCAGTAAATGGATCCACTCTTTTACTGTACCATTGACTGACATATAACGGAGGATGGATGTCTTAGGTGAAAAGATGTAAGAACATTTAGTGAACATCCGTTGATAGCGTCATTTTGTGCTTTTCTTATATACTACGTTTGTCTTCTACTATGATCACTGATGATGATGAGCGCACTTCTTTGTTCATGCTTCTTATGGTTGGGTTCTGTGTAGCATACAACCCGTACATCGCCATAGCAAACACAAAAGGCACTGAACTAAATCAGGGATCGCTATCATAGTTACAGTCGGAAACAAATATACAAACAAGGTGGCGACGCGCTTCTGATCAAATGGTCAATCTGCACATGCTGCTTTTTTTGGCGTATTTTTGGGCCATTTGTGAAGCGAGTGTGGCACCCATCAGCAGAAACCCTTAGTTGCGTAAACCTAGATATCACACATATGCATTATGATCATTTCGTTTCTGCGAGGATCGCCAGTCGCAGTAAACATCACGGAACACGCCTCCTTGTGGCTTCTAACACATGAGCACTTCTAGGTGACTTGATTGGCAGGTATGAACCATGAATAAGATTACAAATACGAAGTATAGCATACTTCCACAGTATTGTTTTCTGACGTAATCTATAAGGTCGGGTAAGAAAATTTGCCTGACCGGTGCCTTTATGAAGAAGAGACATCTATTTTTACTTGTGTTTCCCTATTTGCGTGTCGCACATGACACCACTTTTCACATATATAGAGCGGATGAAATCATGATGAGATTCTTTGTTCCTTGAGGAACGCGCTTTCCATGCCATTTTCGCTTATAAAACTTCTACTGGTTCATTTTCCTATTTCATTTCTTCGATACCCTTTCTTATTGTCATAAACCTTCATTCATGCTTTTTGGTCGCTGCTTTCTCTTGATCCTATGCTTCGGTTTAGCATCATTGGCATACGTGAACGCGGCGCCTGGATCACAGCGGCCGTTCAAAAAGTACAGCACGGTTGTCCACGAAGCCATCCGGTCGTCTGATGAACTTGCTCAATATTATAAGCGCCCGCGTCATTTCACGATGGACGTCTACTCCCGTCCCAATTATAAGGGCTCCGTCCAGCACATGCGCACTAGCAATGGAGGTGAGCTGAATATACAACACAAACAGGATTAGATATTGATTAATTTGGAATTCGAAAAATAACGTCAGCTGCTCGTCCCTGTTGGAATATTTTGCACAAGCACGTGGGATCCATCACTGTCAATGATCCCATGGTGAAATTGAAGTTCTTTCGGGTAAGTTGGAGCAAATGCCCAGATATTTCTCAGTCTTACTCATGCATCGACGTGTACGTAATAGTCTTCAGATTGTCATGGAGTCCCAACTTCAGTCCTTCGTGGACCCCTAGGACATAAGGAACACAGCAACAACGTTCAACTCAGAGCGAGGTCTGTGTCAGTCACGAAGCTACGGCCGGTGCTTTTATCCGATTAAGGTCGTACGCGTTCGAACCCTGTCGAACCTCCGCGAATGTGATTACTGTATATATATTTTACACTTGCCCCTCTTGTACCTACATATAATATCTACCTTACTTCTATATCTGTCGTTTGAAAAGTTTGCAAGAACTCCATTATAAAATGCAACGGAAATTACTCGTATTCAAAAGCCTACCGTATTAGTTATACAAAATTCTCACGCCGAGAATACAAAGCAAATGTGTCTATTAGGTTGAGTGAAGGGAGACAGCTATACAGGCACAGTCATTCGATGCAAAAGAAGGAAACCGGTTGCGGGCAAGGTTAAATAGTAGAATTGAAGATGACGTTATTGTACCTAAGAAAACAACACCGCCACGAAGATCATCATCATTTTGTAAGTTGTTCAAAAAATATATTTTTAAATAGTGAGCCATCTTCGTATTTCTAGTACAGTATTTTGCATAAAGATGTTTTCCCCCGTCGCCTTAAAGGTAAGTCTATTGGCTCTTTGGTTAGGTTTTGAGGTAGCATCAGCAGAAGAAACAGGTACTATGAAATAAGGCATTGCGACGAAAACGAACGAGTGCGTAACTTCCTGAGCGGTAGAAAGCAAGGAGAAAAAAAAATGATCAGAGTAGTTTTTTCCGGTCACTGTAGCTATATATGCTGTGTATGTGGCAAAAGACGCTAAAGTGATATTACCATTGGTGGCGCGTGATATAGTACTTTGGCGTTATATGTTATATCACGATTGGACGTTTTCATTTAATGTTACACGGACAGAGGTCCTTGAAAATGCTGTATGAAGAGAACCATTGAAGCGGTAGAAGGACAGACGGCATCACAATGGCAGATACTCGTGGCAAGAGGTTGCGGATCAAAGCGGGACTTTCCATAGAGAAATTACACTTAATACGGGAATTGAAAAGCAAGATTAATAGAAAGACAAGAGAGAGAGATAAAAATGTGGGTGGACGTAGCAGATCCGTCTTTTCATTTGCCACTGAGCAACACGTTCCTTGTACGACCTGAACCGGATCGCCCGCCCCGGTGGCAGTAACACACACCCACTCCAATACAATATACACTCAAGGAAAATAAGAAAATAAGAGTTGAACCTAAAAAGCCCGCGCACACACAGCACTTTCGTTCCTTCGTTCCTATCTTCTTTTTCTTTTTTTCTCTTCATCTCACTCCACTTTTACTTTCTCTTTGCTCCTCATTCGTAACACAAACCCCCTGCTACAGCACTCAACAGACCCTGCTATGTCTAAGCCCGCTTCATTTTTGAGAGAGTATGTACAATGACTCACTCCCGGTCGCCAACAAACCCCACCCCAGGGCCACAACTAACAACTAACACTGTACACTTTCCTTTTTCCAGGTACAAAGTTGTCATCGTCGGTGGAGGAGGCAAGTACGCCATGCCATAAGTTATCCGAGCTTCTGCTTACGCCCTGCGCTATACTCTAGGTGTCGGCAAATCTGCTTTGACGATTCAGTTCATTCAGAGCCATTTTGTGGATGAGTATGACCCCACCATTGAAGGTACTATCGAGAACTTATGGTCTCATACCCACGACTCACGGTTATTATCTGTACATGAAGACTCCTACCGGAAGCAATGCGTGGTTGACGATGAAATGGCGCTTTTGGATGTGCTGGACACGGCTGGTCAAGAGGAATACAGGTAAAATTAAACAAAAGGGAGCTGAGGGCGTCTGTCTCACACTGTTTTATATAAAGTGCGATGCGAGAACAGTACATGCGGAACGGCGAAGGATTTATTCTTGTATACTCTGTCACATCACGCCTATCCTTCGAAGAAATCAGCACCTTTTATCAGCAAATCCAGCGTGTCAAGGACCGCGATACTTTCCCCGCTGTTCTCGTGGGCAACAAGTGTGATCTGGAAACCGATCGCCAGGTCTCTAGTCAAGGTAAAAAGTGTGCTGAGTCGCGTGGCAGCTGAATGGGTACCAATGCATGGTTTTTAGAGGGCCGTGACCTTGCCAAATCTTTTGGCTGTCCTTTCACAGAAACCTCGGCCAAGATGCGTATTCGTGTCGACGATACATTTTACGACGTTGTGCGCGAGATTAGACGCATGAACCGGGAACAGGCCAACAAAGCCAACAATGCCAGCAGTAACACAGCAAATGCAACCAGGGGTGAAAAGTTTGAAATGGCAGAGAGCGGCGCTAATGCTGCTTGCTGTGGCTGTGTCCTTATGTAAAAAGCAAAACGAACCGAAAAACCCTCCAAGCGAAGAGGGGAACTGCTGCTCCTGCTTCGTCTCTTACAACCACTCTTGCCTCATTTAACGTAACACCCTATCCTTATTCCTTATTCCTGTCTCTTTATCTCTTTTGTATTATCGCTTAGAACATCCGACTGGCGTTGCACGACAGCATTTTGTATGTAACCCCTCGCTCCTCCCGCAGAGTCCATTAAAGTCAAAAAGCTTACTTCTTCAGATCTAGCGTGTCTGCGCTCAATTACTTGTAATGACCCTTGCTTGTCGCAACCATAACTCTGGAACAGTGTTGAGGCACACGCACATGACTTCTTTTTATTAACGTTGTTCCAAAAGATCGTCCTGTGCAACGATAGGGAGTGGCCCTGATCGAATCCGTATCTCCTTCTCCATCATCACACTTTGGATCTCGAGTAGCTCTCGTTCTGAAAAACAGCTCGCCAGGTGTCGAATTGCGAACATGCAAAGTTCCTTGGACCATGGACAAGCACGAACGGATCGATAAAACAAATTCTTGGCTCTGTCGTACTCCTTGCAGCGTATCTCGTGCTCCATGTATAACCTCCACATCACTATCGATGTCCGCGCACTAAATTGCCAATGCATGAGTTTGAGGCAATTTAACTCTAAATATCGCGTGCATAATAACAAACCTTCTCGATTCAACAGCGGATTCAAATAACGAACGTACGCGGTTCACATCATAAGGATTGGATCGATGGATCTCTTCATGCAAGAGAGATAGCCACAACACCAGAGTCGAGTCCCTAAAATGCTGTTGGCTATACATTCACCCTTTCGAAAAGCTCTCTTTTTACCTGTCTAAAGCCGAAGTGAAGAACTCTCGCACTCTGCCGTAGATCTTGGTTCGTCGTTCATTCCATATAAACAAGCCAAGGAACACCGTGTTGTTGGGGAACAATTCCAAAGCTCGCTGCAAGACATGGCGAAGTGCAGCCGGCTTAAAAGCCGTCGACGTGCTTGCATGGTTATAAAGTAGCTTCACGTAATCGACCCAAAGCATCTCGCTTTCCACGCCACGATCGGCATGATGGAGCTTGAGCTGTGCAAGCGCTCGCTCGTAGACCTGCGATCCAGCATCTATATCGCGAGAGAGGTACATAAAGAGCGCTTGGCATGCGACCAGTTGGAGGGCGGCTTCGCGCTCGTTTTCCAGAGCTGAAGTGATGGAGACCTGAGCAGTTCGCTGCTCGTAAAATTTAGCTGCCTTCAGTATCTCTGTCTGTCCTGGCGGCTTATCCATAGGTTCTGTTGGTTTATGAGTCATCTGGTCATCCCGGAAAATGAGCCTTACATACCGTAAGCATCTTTGCTGATCGAGGTAAGTACGCTCAGGGCAACTTGCGGTCTTCCTTGCTCCCATTCCAGCTCTGCAAATAGACGGTACAGAAGCGGGACACCGAGACCTTTGTCAGCATCCGGGAACGCCCGGTAAGTCTTGAGTGCTGTACTATAGACCTTACGCGCCTAAGAGAAACCATGAGATCAAGAGCAATGGCCATTTTTTTCTGCTTACCTCTTTCAGTTTTCCAGCGTTCTTTTCTAGCTGGGCGTACGAGTTCCATAGCGTCAGATTCGTGCGGTGTTCGCTTAGTAACGTCTTGGCCAATGTGCGGGCACTAGTCATTTTGGTAAGTCATGTGCAGTTTGAATATTGCAGATGGATATCACCTTTCGTACGACGCACGGTATTCCAGTGCCAGATGACATACAGCCAAATGTACGTCCGACTGCAGCTTCCTCAGTGATTCGAGCGCGTTCCTGGCAAACGTCAGGTCCACGATATTATCGAGCCGCGTCGATTCGAAACAATTGAACCATCGACTGCCTGAGAACAGTTCCGAGAGACCAACCGGGTAAGAAACAGGTAGTTCAAATGGGTTGGCGTCCTTGGCAATGTGCTCGGCTGCCATGGGTACGTCATCAATGTAGGTGATCAAAGCGGGACGTTGTTCGATAGGAGGCCAAAAGTGAGGTAGGGCGAGCTCGTTATGGGTAAACGTATCCGTGCAAAAGTGCGTATTGGTACCCACACCGGGTGGGGTGAACGGAAGACCGAGAAAGACAAGAATGCTATAAATAAAACCTTGCTTGGCCTCATAGGTAGTAATGCTGAACAAAAACGGCTTGACGTCGTCAAAAAGGGCCACCATGTAAGGGTCATCATCCACCGCATCGGGGTCGATATCTTTTTTTAAAAAGGGGAGGGGAGGAAGATGAGCATTACAGAGCTCGACGAGAATATAGACGGAACTTACCACCGAGTCTCACAGGAAGACGGTACTTTTGATCCGTCGCATCTTCGTGACGAATCCATGCGTCCAGCCCTATCATTGCTATGTGAGCTCATCAACCACACTATTTCGAATGGCATGTCGCACCTTCATTGTCTGAATCCATATCAATATCATCCTCATCGTTCTGCTTTGGCACCAGAGAGTCATCTATCATAGCAGTACTCTTTGAATATATCATATAGGAGGTCCACACACAAGGAAGCTTACCATAGTTGGCATTAAAGTAGTCCGCCCAACCTTTTGCATCCTGCAAACAAGCATGCGTCAGTATAGGGAGGGAAGCTAAATGTTACTTGCACATCACCTTTTCACCAAACCGCGGAAGCTCGCTGTCCCAATAAGCCTCGAACTCGCCTAGCTTGTCCTCAAAACCGACATCAGTGGACTTCTCAAACAGAAGAGGCTGATAGAGATTAAATTCTGCGAGAGCTTGCAGTTGGCCAAACGCCCTTTCCTGGTATCCTATAAAAAGTATGTTTAGGCACTTTGCTCTCCCTCCTATGTGATACATACCACATTGCTTCATGAAAAGACAGGCACGTAAAAAGACGTAGACCATGACAGACTCCACATTCTCACGAGCTACACTCTGTATGAGTGAATAAGCCTCACAACCTCTTGTAACTTACCTTCTGCATTATCCTCTGACTTGCGTCGTTGCTGCAGGCGGACAGCTGCCTTGTTAAGAGTGTAGATACAGTCTTCAAAGACTTTGACACACTGGGTAAACGAGAAACTGGCGAAATTGGTCTGACGTAGGTTGATATAATCAGCCCAGAGACGAATGGATTCGGGCCGGCGTTTAAGGACACGATCCCACTGCCGTAAGAGCTCAAGCGTCCTATATATGATATGACATGAGTACCAATGGTCCTGATTGCTCTCTTTTGTGACTTACTCCCAAAATTCCTCGCCGCAGCTTAGATAGCTGAGGATCAGGTCTTCATTATCCGGATTTTTCTCCAATGCCTTTTCATAGATGCTCATCTTGACCTCAATCAGACTGTTGCGTAGTGCCTTCTTGCTTTCTGAACCGGCGTTCAGATCCTTGGCTGCTTCGTCTTGGAATGCAATAAAGGCAAGCCATTGTTCGACATCATCGGGGTGCTATCATATAACTTGTTAGTTACACGATGATGGCTGCAGCAGCCAAATGTTCGTTACCTCGCGAAGATGCCTGTCGAATTCGATCGTACGTTTCCGAATGGAATCGTCCATAGTTTCACCTTGGGTATCTTCCCCTTCGTCCTCATCCTCCTGCTCTGTTTTAGCAGGGCCTTCAATATCGCGATAATCCACACCACTCGAAATGAAGCCTTCCGTCTTGGCCGCTTTGGGTTTTGTGAGCTTGACAAAGTCGGTCTGGGAGGCGATTGAATCGGCTTGATCAGCTTGTGGACGTAACCGGATACTACAAGATAGATATATCAATTTATGAACGTAAATCTAATGGAGGACGTACGGTTTCTTTGGTATGCTGCTGAGTAGGTTTTTCTAGAGGGAATACAGCGGTCAATCCTAGGTAAAAATGAGAGATGAAATAACTTACATCGCTTTGCGGGCCGTCGCCTTTTCCTTTTACAAAGTAATACTTGTTGGTCTCCTTATTAAAGTCGAGCCTGTATGGCGGTTCTAGACCTAGCACCAGACCACCTGCAAAGGAAATTACATGTGAGCGGGTATGCTTCGTATGGGCCGTAACTCACGTTTAAAGTATTTATAGGATGGCACAGAGTAGCTATGCGTGGTGCCATAGAATCCGAGATCACGGTCACCTCTCTTATCCACGTAGAAAGTTATGTCGGTGCCTTTGATCTTCTCGCTAGTTGGAGTGTTAAAGAATGCATACGCTAAAAGCGACGCGACTTGACTTACAGGCCGCGAACGGGTGGAGGCTATGCATAGGTTGGAGTTAGAGAGGCACGGGTCAACTCAGTATAGGAGCTCACCTCTTCTTTTACTGGAGATCGGCTCCTTTTACGGCTGCTTCTATGACGATGGCGATCGGACCGTGGCGAACGGGATCGCTTTCGGGATTTCTTGGACGATCGATGGGGGGAGCGAGAACGCTTTCGTGAGGAACGCGAAGGCGATGGACTGCGGTCTCGGCGCGATCGGCGGCGGCGACTGCTCTCTTCCGGAGGTGAAGGTGTCCGCCGTCGTTTCTTTTCGTGGGATCGCTTTTCGCGGCTGCTGTGTTCGTCTTGGTCTGGTGCTAGACAGGCGTCAGTCGGACCGTTGCCTCGGCTGCGGCAAAGTTACCTGAACTTGAGGGTGCAAAAGAGAATGATGGCACAGGTATCTACAGCAGAAGTTAGGTGACAGTCGATTAACCTAATGTGGTTCATTGCGCACCTGGTCCATGTTTGCGATGTATGTCCACGTCCACGTACAAAAGGTCAGAGAAATGCAAAAAGCTCTTAGCTGAATGCCAAATGGGAAACGTTTACTTGAAATGGAAATTGAACAAGGATTTATTTGCGATGCGTTTTCATACTATGGAGGACGTTTCGGTGGTAATTGGACGGTATTTCGGAGCCAAGTGCTTGTTTCTGCGCAGCAGAGAAAAGCAACGCACCGGTCGCGCCACCAGCAGGAACAGCAAACAACATGCGGTAAGGAGTACAAGCCAGGAACCAACGTGCCAGTTCTCTATAACAGCAGAATCGCCTCCGTCCGACACCACCGCTGCACTCGAGCCGCCATCCTCATGAATGACAGCAGGTGTATGCTCCTCGTGCTCTCGTAAAGGTGCCACAGTATCAGCAATAATGGCATGACCGGCTAATGACAGATCAGAAAACTGACGCGTTCAAAGACTGTTGACGACAATACCTCCTGTTAAGTGGATGTCATCCCACCATAAATAGTTATCGACGGGATCCAAACAACGACCCTGGCATACGTCCCAGTAGGCAGACTCAACATCTTTGAGATGGTATGGTGCAGGGTCACCCATGGCCGCAGAGAAGGCGGTGTAGACATCGACGAAGGCTACGTCTGTGGTCGCCATATCTTCAACACCGACATTGTAGGCCATCACGCGTTGTTTCTCTTTCCGGCTCTCGGGTTCATGCTGGGTATAGAATGGCGAGAATTCGATGGGTGGCAAGCCGAGAAGTACTACAGAGCTCTCCGGGTCCCTGCGCCGTATCTCGCTCTTTGTGGTAGTTGTATCAAATGTTCATATCGCTTATTCCGTTCTGCTTCTTCTTACCACTTGATTTTGGACACAAGCCAGTGTCTCTTCTATGTCAAGAGCTGAGTAAATTTGGGATCGCGTTAGTCCTTTGGGCGGGAATCAACACGGTTTTTCCAAGGTCACCTGGATTGGTAACGTCACTCAGCCCGATAAATATGGCATGGACATTATTTTCAGAGGAGACGGAGACTTGTTTGGCGGCTTCCGCGACCTGTTGCGCCAAATAGGATGTGCCTGCCATATCTTTTTGGGTCGGCTTGCAGGCCACTGCACCTTGTTTGGCATAGCTTTGGAGCTGCATCCGCCATGTGTCGGCTAACTTTTCACTCCACAAGGGTCCATTGCTTCTCCGGTTCTTGACGTCTGCAGGGTTCAAGTGGATCAGCACCGATGAAGAACCCTATGCAACTTTTTTTTTTTCTGTTGTGATGGAAGCCCATACCTGAATAAGAATCACCGTAAACAAAGAGTGTACCTGGCATCACGCAAAGAAAAAAAGACGAAATTTAAAATAGAGAAACGAAATATTGACTGTGGATATGAGTTGCTTTATATGCTTGTAAATATAACAATTAAAAAAAAAGTGGGCTGACGGACGGGATGTTATGGAGGAAACAAAGAAAGATATGCTGATGGATGGGGGATTTGTGGAAGGTTGGACTTTTTTCTTTTCTATTTTTAGTGCTGCTGCTTAGCGACCTGTTCACCGGCAACGTACACCCGCTGCACTTGCAGATCGTCGTCCAAGAATACAAAATCAGCATCAGCGCCCACATTCAGTGTACCCTTGCGGTCCTCAATGCCGAGCAGCTGTGCGGGATGCAGCGTCGCCGCCTCCAGGGCCTCGACCACTGTGCAATTGGTGAACTTTTGGAAGTTGCGCACGCACTGGTCCATAGTGAGCGTGCTTCCCGCGAGCGTCGTCGTGCCCTTGACATAGGCAGCACCATCCGTATCAACCTGGACGTGCTGACCACCGAGCTGATAGGTGCCCACGGGCAGACCCATCGCAGACAACGCATCGGTGACGAGGACTGCGCCCGTCGGGTGGGAATAATACGCAATACGGACCGAGTTGGGGTGGACGTGCACACCGTCACAGATGAGACCAAAGAAAGGACGCGGATCCGGCTTGGTCCGGCAAGGGGAGGTGGAAGACGGTTCGGGATGGCCCTTGGGTTTGGAAGGCACAGGCAAGTCAGCTGCTCCCAGCACGCCTATCAGGCCTGGGTCACGATGGTGGAACTGTTTCAAAGCATGAATAAATATGTTCGTCTCGACCGTCCTTTTTTCCCTGTTCTCGAAACACTTACAGCTTGCATCGCATTGAAAAGATGGGTAATGCTCGTAGCGCCTTTGAGGACTGCTTCTTCGGCCTGGGCGATTTGGCAGGCAGAGTGACCCAACGAGACGGTGATTCCACGACTGACCAAATCGGGGATACACTCGGTGACGCCGTCGAGCTCAGGCGCCAGGGTCATGATGCTGACCGCCTTGTTACCTTTCTTGAGCTCAGAACCATACGCTTCGTCAAAAGCAGCGATACCCTTTTGCGCGGTCTGGAATACGTTCTGGTCGTGCGCACCCTTCTTCAGTGTAGAAATGAAAGGGCCTTCGATATGCGCGCCAAGAATCTCAGCTCCGCCCATCGCCGAACCCTTGCGGGCATTCAAGAGAGGCAGCACCTTTTGGCAAAACCACTGTCAACCCAAACTGCCTGCATTTTGCTCGCATAGACTTACTTTCTCATATACTTCCGGCCGGGAACTGACTACGGTCGGGCAGAAAGATGTGCAGCCATATCGCAACAGACCCTTGGCGACGGTATCGATATCTTGTTGGAGCTTCTCCACAGGGCCCTCATGGTCGGCAAAATCGATGCCGTAAGCACCGTTGATTTGGGTATCAATGAAGCCAGGGGCCACCAGCATGCCTTGTGCATCGATGATTTCATCCGCATCCCGGTGATAGTCGAAAAACAGGTTTTGCGGGTGAATGATCTTGCCATCCTGGAACCACAGATAGTGACCCTCCACAATTTTGTGGTTGAGCAAGAGCCGTGCGTTGATGATCTTGTATATTTTGCCCGAGGAAAAGTCTTTCACAGCCATCGTATATAAAATAAAAAGAAGCAGAAAAAGTGTGTGTGGAGAGGAAAAGGATGGTTGGAAAGAAAAGAGAAAAGCAAGAAAGGAAAACTTTTTCTTTTCGCACAAAAAAGAAAACCAGGGTCCCGATTTTTCGATTATGTCAGCTGCCTGCCTTTACGTAAGTGGTCCTCTGGGGTCCCTCGAATTAGGCGGACTTTTGAGGCGACCGATTACATAAGGGTTTAGTGGGAATCGACAGGGTGCTCCGACGTTCGCTTTCTTGGAAATTATGGCTTTTTTTCTATATAGAAGATATATGTTTACAGGTGGGTATGCGGAGCCGGTCCCAAAAGCGGTTCCCGGACAGTAGTATCATGGGTCGATGTGGAGGGAAGGATGCGATGCGGGGGCGGGGGTGGAGGTGGGCCCTGAGGATGATTACGTTGGGAGGGTGCTGCTACAGCTGCGGGCCCTATCGGCCGCTGATTACGTTCTTCATCCCCGAACTCAGCCATGAGGGTCGAATGGCTGTACGTAAGCAGGGTCGTACTGTTTCTTGACCGGCGATGCTGATGGTGACGATAGCCATTTTCTTCCGTTTCTTCTTCGTCGCTTGTCATTGCCTGTGAACCGATCATGGGCTGAGCTGACCACGATATCGGCATACTGTGTCCCATGGCGCTACGCTTTCGTCGCCCTCGGCCCCGTCTTTCGCTGCTGAACTGCTTCTTCGTGCGACGCCAAAGCGTCATACGGGCGGGGGGTTGACCCGACTCATACAGTTCGTCACCACCGACGCCAGTCAACAGCACAGCAAGGTTACGGATCGGAAAAGCAAACAGTGTCAGAAACACAGCACAGTGGAGTGCGACTTGGGCGTAGCCAACAATTTGCTTGTTTCGGTCGAGTACGGCGAGACTGGCCACGTAAGGGAGATTAAGACAGGTGCCGATGACGCGCGCTACAGACAACGCCGTGTATTGCACGTTGACACGATAAGAGGCATGCGGCCAGCGGACAATTTGCGTTGTCAAATACCCGACTTCAGCCACCAAAATGACAGCTAGTTGTACTGTGCCGTTTGACTGGAAGCCCGCCACCATGGCCCCCACGAGGACATGATAAAAAAGGGAAACGACGAAAAATGAAAAGCTGTCATCGGTCAAAGTGTTGTACAGGCTTCCATAGCGGAGTAGCAATGTCACATCTGAAAAGATGAGCGACGGTGGGCGGACGCGGAGGAGCTGGAACGATATGAAGCCATACACCAAGAAAATGTGGAACACCAAGACGAGTGCGGCGAGAAGAAGTAGGTACCACGGTGCAGGTAGCATCAGCTGGTAGAACGAAACAATCATAAGCGGTAGATAGAACAGAGTCATGATGCGGAGGATGATGCCTTATTTTTCCATTGCGTGAGTGGACAACGGAACATGGGTATGATGATTGTGTAATTAAATCAGTGGAAACGCACGTACCGATAGTAAAATTTCCAACTTTGTGGGACTGGCCGCCAAATCGGAATGGCGAGATGCGGCTGAGCAGAATAACACCTGCCCAAAGCATGCCACATAAAAAGGTGGCGGCAGCGACGATCATGACAAAGTACAGAAGCGCGGTGATGAAAAAGCCATTCACTGAAATATTGACAGCCTGGCTGAATACGCTCATACCCGTACCAAGGACATTGACGCCCTCATGTTCGTCCGAGCTGGGCACCCAGTTTGAAAAAATAGCATCGATGATATGGTGCTGAATCCAGTCAGCGGGAACGAGCAAGAAGCTCCAAGAAAAGATAGATGTGAAGAGCGGGTAGAATTTGGGGTAGTCGAGAGTGAGCTGGCCGGTGATAACGACGAATTGACAGTAATTAATGATATCAAAAAAGCCAGGCGTTCGGAGGCGCAAAGCGGCGGGAAGCATGCAATAGTTGGATGTAAGGAGGAGGAGATCGTGGTCGGTATTGGAGACCGTAGCAAAGCAGCTGATCAGTGAGACAAGGGCAGCAAAAATGGTGAAGCTGATTGACAGATATAAAAAGACCTTTTGCCACACCGGATTCAGGTATCCGACCGGTGCAAAAGATACACAGGCCCAAGCAGAGCCATTTCCAGTAGACGGATAAGCACTATACCGCGCAGTAATATCGGCAAATGGTAAAGCTGTCCCTTGCAATGCAATTGACTAGACAGAAGCATCAGCGGCGGTGTTACAAGACAAAAAAAATTGAGTTCATTGGTAACCAGGAAAAGGGAGAGCGGAACGTTTACCTTTTTGAGTAGCACAGTCTGGCTTTCGTTTACAGGACACCCGCCCACAATGTCTGGACACAATGCGTCCAGATCATTATGAATTGTATGGAAACCAAACACTATTTCGGTGCGTGCAGTCGAGTATACTGGATTGGGTGTTCCGGCTGTTATTGCCCTGTATTAGAAACAGGATATTTGAGTCTTTACCTGTCAGCTCGGGATTCAGCTCCGTTACGGAGATCCCGGTCATGGCTTCAATGCTCAGATTGTACGTGTTTGTGGCAATATCATATGTCCGATATACGGTAGACACATTGAAGGTATTAGCGTCGCTGCATTGTGTAAAATTTGCGCGTGGGCTGAATAGGACGTCTGTGAGTGACTCTGCCTGTGCTGAGAGGGTGTACGACGATAGGATGAAAGAGAGGAGACATATAAGGCGCGTTTCCTGGAGGCACCGACGGCGACGACGGGATGCCATGTAGATGAAACTGGCAAAGAAAAATAAAAAGAGAAGAGAGAGAAAAAGAAGGATGCAAGTGAGTGGATCATCTCGAAAAACAAAAAAGGCCTACAGAGATATAAATACATCTCACTCATTTACGCAGCTGATCTGCCTTTGTAATTCAGCTCCCTGCCCTCCTTTCTTTCGCTGTTGTTCGAGGTCCATTGTCCTGTTATATACATCTTTTCCTCCGCGTCTTTGGAGAATGCAATAATGTCCATGCACACACGCACGCTGTACTAGAAACCATTGAAATGTTACTGAGAGCCTGGTGACCTCTTGAGTTGTCCTTCCGTCTCGTTCGATGGCCCTAATGAGCTCTTTTGGGCTGTCCACTTCATGCGGTTTGCCGATACTCTTATATATGCAGCGACAAATTTGGGACATGCATTGGGAGTCACATCAGTGCTAACACCTATGTGGATTTCCTTCTGACTCGACCTGGCACGGTTCGGTAGCATTGATTTCCGTATTTCACTATTTCATTTGTAACGGCGCACTGCAATGTACTTTATGCAAGTCCATGCGGCGTCATTGTGCAAGTAGATAAGGATGATCAAGTATATAGACTCTTTAGTAGAACTCGAAGAAGAACCCTTTTACATACTTATAAGTTCTGGAAATGCGTAAAAAGACATTCTATTTCTGTCATGTAGCTTAAGTGATTTCGGCTTTTTTGAGCTCCAACTCTAATATGCTTTTTATGGCTTATACATTACACTGTGCTTTTTATAGTAGTAGAGGATAATGCGAATTGCCTGTGAGTTTATCGCTCTTTTCCTTCCTCCATAGCTGAACCATCAAAAGCGCAGTTATATTAAAGAGAAGAAAACAAGCTAAAGGTTGAATAGTCCCTCAAGACGTCAGGCAGTACTATAACCCCTTTTTTTGAAGCCCGTTTCTCCTCGTTGTATGGGTTTCCTTGTTGGCAAATCCTCGTTGGTTGAACTTAACGAGAGAGGTTGTCGAGTACCTCTGCTCAATCCAGCGCACAGAAAGACAGGCGCCCGGATGAATGAAAGCGCACGAGTTGAACTAGCTATGCCTGATAGACAAAAGGCAAAGACGCCGACAGATTGTGTGGGTGCGGGGGAGAGAAATCTAAACTGATAGATGCTCTGAAGTCTCCAATGACGTAGAGACGACTTCCGAGCTAGGTTGAGCCAAGGTTATGCCAAGGAACGTCAGTAGCTCAAGCCCAGCACTTTTGCTTCCAGTCCTTCCTGAACTGACTAGTGCGATCTTGTTGGGTAGTACGTTGTAAACATACATGGAAGGAGGCTCTAGAAAAGAGGAGAATTTGCTAAGGACGCAGTTAAAACCCGAAGTATGATTCTTCTCAATGATTTTGTTCTATGCATGATGAGAGGAAAGTCAGCACTCACCGCTTGTGTGAAACTAAGCGCTGTATTCTGACGAAATCATTGGGAAGAAAAGCCCACAAAAAACATCTATCCAAGAAAGTTTGTATGTGCGTATATTCTGTTCTACGATGCCTTGTCAACTTCGATACTTGCAAGATCATTTGGAAATCGTAATCACATATATGCCGAAGATTTACATTTTTTTTGTAAATGTTCTGTCTACGCTAGCGTTCCGTCATTTCTTAGAATGAATCGATATGCTTCGTATTCAGGTATGATAATGATGATTCGTATAGTCGATGTCATCAATAATGATGTTCTAGTTATGCAGCTTCACGTGTTCGCCCAGTGTTCTAGACATCACTCGAATGGCCAATGTCACTTTTAGAAATAGTAGATTGTAATTTGTCTACAATTTTTCTTTATACGTCTAGACAAAGCAATGTCAAAACTTGCTCGTGTATGTATCACATTCGTCGAGAATCAAACATAGACCACCAATAGCTTATGTCCTGAAAGCTGCATGTGGAACTGTCTGTGAGAGCGTCTGTGCGCGGATGCAGAATTCTGCATGCATAGCCTGAGCCAAAGGGACCCGGTCCAGAAGTACAGTTTTATCACAAACGTCGTCAGCAATAGAGGATAGTGGAATTCCCAAATGGTACGCATCAAATATATGGTCGGTGTGACAGGTATAAAGGAGTGGGCCCGCAAGTATTGATGTTGCCCTTTAATGACATTGGCAATTATTCTCGCGTCCAGGATGAAACTTAAACGCAGGCGCATCCAGACGATGAAAGACGGCCGGTCAGCGACCTACCTTGTGAGGCCGCTCGTTCACCAAAATTGCAACTCGCCCACGGGATCTGCACAGTATAAAATTTGGCGGTGCCCTCTCGCTGTGGTGCTGTATGGATTCAGCCATTGTTGGAGGGTCAAACGGACTGTCACATACAGGTCCAGCGTGGTTTATAAACGTTGAACCCCCATGCGACCGGTTAGACGTAGGATGTCAGTTACTCAGGTGGATGAACAACCAGCCGCCTTCGCATGAAGATCCCTTATTTACGCTGGAACTCATTAACACTGTTACCACATAAACAGTTAAACGTAAAGCGAACGCCTAATTATTAGATTTAGCCAGCTGACCAAGTAAATAAACGGCTGTCAACAATTTAACGTCGTGTGTATAAGCGTGTGTGACATTAGACTACTTGACGCGTTACGCATATCCGTCTTGAGTTTCTCCATCAAGAACGCAGCTGCAGGTAAGGATAAAGCGAGACATTACGTCAGTGACAGTGAAGGCTACGGTCCCACGCTATCTAACAAGACTTAATATGCAGCTTATGCTATCTATCGCCGTCAATCCATCCCAGAAATACGTGAGTGATATCGCAACCTGTACTTTGATCAAGTTGCTCACTCGGCTGTGGATGTGCAAAATGTGGAAAAGCTATTGTTCATGCCTGATTGACGCGACAAGCCCCTCCAAGGCGTAAAGACCTTAAGAAAACTATTGTACGCATATATCGCGGACAAGGGCCATTAACCTACCTTCAGGAGAATTTAGTCTAGATTGAAGATTTTGGACATGCAACTCCGTGTGGTCCCTTGTGCAGAAACTTTAGAAGACAAAAAGAAAAGAAAAGAAAAAGTCACGCGATACAACGGATCTATTTCGTCAACTTACCTCATATTGCTCAAAGCTGATGATTTTAAAAAGACCATGTCTAGTCATATACAACAAGATATACAAAGTCATCTCTTGCCCACCAGAGACACTCAATATGGAAATAGCGGATGGGATCGGCCAAGAGGATTTAAGCTTTTCTTTTTTCTCCATAAATCCATTCGTGGTAATATCGCGCGCTTAAGCCACTAGGTCCTTTTTCTGTTACCATGCACGTGGTCTCTTCTGGTGTGCAACTTTACGTTTCATCCCAACAAAATTTACCTTTTCGTTGGGTATGGATATCTACAATGCCTGGTGAGTATTCCCACCGTGGTTACTGCACTGCCAAGGAAATAAAATTTTGTTGTCCGGATTTTGAAGCTGAGTGCGGGTCCACGGGCGCAACCGGGGCGGGTGGTCAGGGCGGTCCGATGTCAGGCAAAATCATGAGAAGTGAAGAGTGGGCATAAATAAACGAATACGCGCGGCCCGCTTGCGTTATCGAATTTTAAAAGCAGCAGACTGATTTGATTGTGTCTCGTCTCGTGTGGGGATCGTTTCTTAGTGACTCACTTTTCTACTGATTCCCTTTTCTCTCTCTCTTTCGCGCCCTTTATCGATACCATGTCCTCCTCCCAAGCGCCTCCCAAGCGTAAGTCAATACTCTCATACATTCCTGGCCTAAACATCGAAAAACGCGTCTTTAGCCTTGCCTTTCCACTATCAGTTCTTGGCGGGTGCCATCGCCGGCATCTCCGAGATCTTGACAATGTATCCCTTGGATGGTAAGTTGGAATAAGGTGTGCTTATACATGGTACGCTTACAAAGGTAACAGTGGTCAAGACTCGGTCGCAGCTCAGCACGGGCAAAAGTACCGGTATCGTCACGACGCTTAAGACTATTGTCCAACAGGAGGGGTAAAGAGAAAAACAGATAATCTCGATCGATTTTTGGCATCTTCTGACCTTATTTTTTTCCAAAAGCGCTGGCGCACTCTACCGTGGTATCCTGCCTCCCATCATGGTGGAAGCTCCTAAGCGTGCGACCAAGTTCGCCGCCAACGAGCAGTACACCGCCATTTACAAGAAGGCCTTCGGCTATGAAAAGGTCACCCAGTCTCTTGCTATTCTGACCGGTGTCAGCGCTGGTGTCACGGAGGCTGTTCTAATCGTGCCTTTTGAGCTCGTCAAGATCAGAATGCAGGATAAGGCCAACGTAAGTGAATGATGTGCATGGTTCCTGAAAGTGCAGGAGGTAACCCATCTTCAATAAGGTTGGCAAATACAACGGCACGTTCGACACCATTGGCAAGATTCTGAAGCAAGAAGGCCCGATGGCCCTTTACAACGGTTTGGAGGCTACGGTTTGGCGTCACGCTGCATGGAACGGTGGTTACTTTGGTGTCATCTTCAGCGTCAAGGATATTCTGCCCAAGCCCAAGGTATTTTAAGCTCTGATCTAATGTGGTACGCGGGTTGGGTCACTCACAAGGCGGATCATTTAGGACAAGAATGAGCAGTTGATGACCAACTTTTTGGCCGGTGCTATCGGTGGCACTGTCGGGTAAGTACTAAAAGGAGCTAGTTTGGGTATACTATGGAAAAGCTAACGATGGATCGATACCGCGTTTCTTCATATTATAAAGTACGGCCCTGAACACGCCGTTCGATGTCGTGAAGACCCGAATCCAGGGCTACACGGGTCAGGGTCCCAAGAAGTACAACTGGACACTGCCCGCCCTGGCCACGGTTGCCAAGGAAGAGGGGTACAGTATTGAAACAGTAAGCAATGATGAAATGACTAACAAGGTTTGTATCACTTTATAGCCCTATTGCTCTGTGGAGAGGTTTCGTGCCGAAGGTGCTGAGATTGGGCCCTGGGTAAGTGAAAAGGCTGTGGAATGACTAATCGGTGCCTAATTTCGGGAATTCTGTAGTGGTGGTATTCTGCTTGTCGTTTTCGAGACAGTGACGGGCTTTATCCGCAAGAACATCATGAAGGAGGAGTAGACTTTTTCTTTTCCTTGTACAGCAAAACATCATATCCCTTTCGTTTCTGTTTTACACCATGCGCTACTTGGCCACACCAAGAAGCAAAAAATAAAATACTTATTTTCACATGGCCACTGTGCTTATGTCAGAGGATTCCCCACACTGAAAAGCGCATGGATCTTTTGTGGGGGATTCGCTTGCCCTTTTTTTTTTTTTTACCACGCCTCATGGGACCTTCCATGCGCTTATCTTCAACCGTAGCACGCTTGTATCGTGAGTTTACCCCACACAAAAGGCTCAAGTATTCACGCCTTGGCTCATCGTGATTCTCCTTAGCTGGGACCGTCTCATTGTCTGCCGCACGCAGTATGTCCACCCAAACCGATGCCAAAAAACTTGCTGTCCGGCCTTCTGCAACGCACGTGATAATAAATACTCCTTCGCACTGCTTTCCTAACTCCAACTTCTACCTTCAGGCTAATTGTCGTCGCGCCTACCCCGCATGAGAAGGACCACAATTACCGCGTCCTCATGATGAAGAGGTATACCCCGTGAGGTCACAACCAGAACCACGTCTATATTCACCAGTCACCATAGGAACGCGAAGAGCAGCTTTATTCATGCACATGTCTTCCCGGGCGGTGTAGTTGACAAACATGACGACGCAGCCAACTGGCGGACCATCTTGCCTGGCGCCGGCTCTTCCTCGTCCGAGTAAGCTGCATAAGCCATACCTTTATAGTCGCACTTTCATGTTAACCAAAGCCAAGCTTAACCAACAAGATCTGTGCTATTCGCGAAACATTTGAAGAGTCAGGTCTACTTTTGACCCATCCTCCAGCCCATACTGTGCTTAAAGATGCCGAAACATGGCGGCAGCGGGTGCATGACGACGCATCGCAGTTTAAAGTGCTTTGCGAAACCCATCAGCTGAAGCCTGCTGTCGACCAGCTCCTCCCCTTTGCCAACTGGATCACGCCTACGAATGAAAAGCGCCGTTATAATACCCATTTCTATCTGACCGTCCTCGACGAAGCCCACGTCGACAGCTCTGGCAAGCATGCTGCTCTCTATGCGGCTGATGGCAAAGAAACCGTCCAGCTTAACTGGTATACCCCTACCGAAGGTGATAAAATCAGACTATGAAAGACGTAGAAACTAATATATCCCTTCCAGCCCTAAACGATTGGAAGGACCGAAAAATTGTGCTGTTCCCTCCACAGTGGTACTGCCTGACTGCGATGAAGGAGGCCGGCTATGGGTATGCGGCTCTGCCCAAGGCTGGCTACGGAGCGCTTCGCACACATGATGGCGCCGTCGCGACCGTCATGCCGCAGCATCATGCGAACAACGTTGAGCCTTTTGCGAGCCAGAGCTATCACTCGTTCTTGGCCTATCCCGGCGATGAGTTCTACAAAGACCTCGAGACGGGCGAGCCGACAGGTAAAGCAGGTGACCGCCACCGCATCTATATTCGCGGCCCAATGGAGGAATTCGAGCTGGAGAAGAATGTGAATGTGCCTGACGTTGGCAAAAGCACCAAGGCACGTCTGTAGTTTATTTCAAATTACTAGAACATAAAGAAGCAGAGATTTTGTTAAAAGACAAGCAGACGAGAGGGAAGAAGCGGAAGATATGTACATGGCAAAAGCTTTGCGTTAAAGAGAAAAATGAGGTAGACGAAGTAATGCTTTTAGGATATTCGAGCTAGTACAGCGTAATGGTGAATTGATTGCTCAAAGGGGCCACGGTTATGTATCGAGTTATAATTTTCGTCGGTAGAGGTAGGGAGCACGGAGGCGTCGTCAAGGTGACGGTCGTCTGGGGTGTGCTCTGCGAGGGCCAGTAAATCTGCCATGACTTTATCGGGTTCACCTGACAACCATGGTAATTGAATGGGAGACAAGGCAAGCTCGAGCCGACATCCCGCAGACGCCAACGCATGGCGGTCGTTAAAATGGGCCAACACATGTGAGACGCGCTCGCGGCTAGCATCCAATAGACTTTCCATATCTTGGTGGACAATGTCCGCAATGGTCTGCTCAAGGTGCCGACGGACATAACCGTCGAGGGCGAGGAGCAACTCTTGCGAATGGTCGGCTAGGCATTGGCTGGAAATGATGCCATTGGATATGCTATCAACAGAGTCAGATGCAGATGCAGATGCAGTAACAGCTGCTGCAGTCTCTGGGAGAGAAGAGGAGTAGGCAGATGAGGAGGCGGAGGAGCGGGAGTAAGAGGAGGAGCAGGCATTTTGGGTAGCCTCCGCGATGTAATGTTGGAGAGAGGCGCTGTCAAGGGCTCGTGCGTGCTTGTTCCAGATGCCAGGTAGCTTGTCCTCAATGAACGCTAGTATACAAATATGCATGAGCAAGATCACTACGATATATTATCTATTTTGCTGAGATCTATCATGTACGATAGACCTTTTTTGGAGAATAAAATGTCATACCTCCCACAGCGCCTTTGATTTGCCCCTTTAGAATTTGGAGGTCCACCGGCGAACATGCATCATCATTATCAGGTTGGTTGGCTACCACTAGGGGCTGCGCGTCAATACGCACCCAGTCATGGAACCGTCGCGAGATTTGTTTTGAGAGATGGCCAAATGTTGTTTCGAGATGGTCAAACCAGAGGTGAGTCGAGAGCAGGTGAGCAAATCGATGGATGTCCACGTCAAAATGTTGACTATTCGGTGTTTCTATCCTTGATGTAGTATCGGCCTGGCTATTAAGGACCCATTGCTGTGTTTGTGCTTGTGGTCGCTCGACGGGCAGGGCAGACACGAGGAGAACACATACGACAAGGCATGATATGAGTGTCAAGCAGCGTCCCATCTTCTTTGACTTCTCCTTGTGGTGGTATGTAAAGAGAAAGGGAAGGAAGAAGTAAAGAAATAAAAGAAAAGCAATGTATTCATGGGTCGAGACCGATACAAAACCAGCCGGCTCCGTCAGGACAATGCTGCGGGTGCAGCTCCACAGCAAGGAGGCAAACGAATGATCTTGTCCGATTGTCGCAGCCAGAGAGAGAGAACAGAGAGAGAGCAAGCAAGATACACACAGAGAGAGATAAGGGGTGGCGGTGGAGGGAGGGGTAAACTTTAAAGGACTAAAGGGATCTCTTTCTTTTCCTCTGTCAGAGCCCTCTTTTCCACTGTATGGCAACAACGACAACTGCAGCTCTAAGCAGCAACTGAAATAGAACAGTAACAGCAACAGTAAGGGAAAAAAAGGAGAAAGATGGAAATAAGATACACTTACTTTTTCCTCTTTTTCAGTAACTGGCGAAATCCGATTGCTGTGATACTGTGTTGCCAGACGAAAATATAGTCATCCTGTAGAAAATATTCATCGCCGATTTTTCTTTTTGCTGTCTAAATGCTACTGCTGCCATATGTAGCCCCTCGCGAACGTACATGAAGCATGTAGAGGTGGTACGTCTGTCATGTACGTATAACGACCTATCGCCTTCCCTCGTGTCTAATAAGCAGCTCTTTCTGCATCATTAATCCTTTTTTCTGCACGGGAACAGTAAAAGCAAAAAGAGCCAAAAGAAAAAAAAAAAAAAAAAGGCTGTGTAACGTACAACAAGAAATCTTCCTCTGCTTCTTTGACAAGTTTTAGACAAGCGCCAACATCGACACAAGTAAAATGATGAGAAAGAAAAGAAGAAAACAATCGCCATGCTATCGTGAGGAAAAGGATACGTTTCCTTCTCCTTGCGAGATATTATGCCGACAACAACGCGAAGATCGACGAGCTTTATTTGCCACAATTCGTATGGTCAACGAGCCTTTTAAGAGTAGAGGTCGCTTTCACTGGTAATATAAAATCTATCTCCTATTGGATGTCAATGATTCTATCTAATGGCTTGCTTCCGTATGAACTGTTTCTCCACCATCATAATTCACGCAATTATGTATCAGTTATTATGTGGCACGTAGCCGAAGGTAACTCTGATCGTTTGTACGCGTAGCACCATCAGTAGAAACCAACCGGTTTCCTCTATACAATATATCCCACGTATTAAGTCGCCTTGTAATGTGGTTCCATCTGTTCGATCAGGCTATATATCCTTTACGCATGACTGATGCCAGCATGGGCGCCACCCTGCGAGTATGCTCATTCATGACTATGTGTCTTTACAGACTAGTTTTGCAGGTGCCGATGAGAGCGTGCATGTGTGTGTATCCGGATATGTCTGCGCATGGTTTGGCTCTGCAAGGGGTATGCATGGACAGCTCTTCCTTCACCCCTTTCTTTTGTACCGATATAAATAAAACGTGGAATACCTTCCATTCGCCATTGGACGAGTCTCGTTTTGTTTTCAGAATGGATGTATCCCTTCGAATGGTGTTCTCGAAGGAAGGCCAATGATTTTGGTCATGCCTGTCGTTGTTCAAGATCAAAAAGGCGGGATGGATGCAGGCTACACGTCGTATATCATATCTTCTAATTCAAATCCCTAGTTGAAACTTTGATTACGGTATTTTTGGCTGATGTGTGTGTGCATGTGTCTTCGTATGGATTGAACCATAAGCATATAGAGGAATTACTGATCACCCATGCTTCAGTCTGTTTTGTATGAGCGTGTACGTGTATACATAATCAACCTCATAACCAGTCCAGCCCGTTGGCTGGGTTCGTCCATATACATGCAACAAGGGCCGATGAGCCTTCTTAAAGAAATGGGTACCCAGGCGACAGTGAAGAGGAGACCACTTTATATGGGACCAGGGATGATAACTGAAGATTGATTGCGATAACTCCTTCACCGTGACAATAGGATAGAAATCAGGTATGCCACAGGGAAGTCTAAAACGAGTGTCACTTTTTTCAGGAGAAGGGAAGTACATGGCACACAATAAAATCATGATGCCCACAGAACGAGGAGACTTTTTAAGATGTGGTGATTGATAAACCTTGAATAGAGTGATAGCAGTTATGTCTGGTATTGACATGACACCAACTTCGGTGTGCAATAGTTTTTGCCTATGTGTAACAACTTGCGTAGATGACGGGACTGTCTCTCACGCTCTTTTCTAATGCTACACAAACAGCCTTTAGTCGCGGGTGCTCGCTTCGCCCCACCGCATTGACCCGCTTTTTTTTTCCTTTGGGATCTTCCCTCCAGAGTAAACAGAGAGAAACAAAGGCACGCTCCAACTCTGTTTCGAGTATAAATAGGGTGTTCTGCTGTCCTTTTTCCTTGTTAAGATGTAATCTTTTCCGTGTGTTGTGTGTTTACGTGAGACGGGGTTTGAAGCGGCGAAGAACTAGGTGCTCTCGAATAGTGGGGTGGGCGGCATGAACCCACCGCACACATTACACATATTTGTACTTTGCACTTAACACACTCTCACACGAGACACACTCTCACCCGTTTTTTTAACACGCAATCTTTTTTCCAGCTTCCCCCCTCTTTTTTTTGTTACTCATTCACCTCATCTCACGAACGAAATGAACCCTGCTTTCCTTGCTCGCTCTGCTCTGCGCGCTCGCGCCACTGGCACCCGTCAGCTCGTCCGCTCGGACCTTTACCACTTTGAGAACACCAAGGGCCAGGTAAGCACATATACAGGAGCAGATAAACGAGTATAAGAGCGAGTACAGCCGAACACACTGTGTATACGTATGTGGAAGTACAAGTTCCAAAACTCAATTTCTTGCGTGTATTAGAACCTCCCTTTCGATTCAAGCAACCGCGCCACTTTTGCGGTCAAGTTTGTCCTCTTTATGGGCCTTGGCTTTAGTGCCCCTTTGCTCGGTAGGGTTTGACGCCATGCATCTTGCTATCATTACTCACCCTCACCCATACAACCCTTCCTAAAAAACGGGCACAGGTGCCAAGTGGCAATTGTAAGTTGTTGTGCATCTTTGTTGTGTTTGAACTCACACCAGCGCGCTTCTTTTTCCTTTTTACAGCCATAAGGCAGGCTAAAAACGGATTCCCAGACGCGTTCGACATACAACAGACACACATATACACATGCGTACGTAACGTATCAGTCAACATAAAACAATGCACGCACTCACAAATGCAAATCCCAGCTCAGCCTCAGCAGAGCCTACGTATCTAGAAAGCCGTCTGCGTATGGAGCGTTGTGTGTATATAAGCCGTATGTTGTGCGTATGTGTGTTCGTGCGTACGTCGATATAAAAATAAAACTGTGCTTGTCGCTTTGATCTTTTCCTTTTTCTTCTCTCTTTTCCCTTTTCTCTCTTCCATCCGTCCTTCTCTTCACATATACATTGATATATGCAGACCACACCGGGGGTGTGTCCATTGATGCCGAGAAAGAAATATGCGCCTTGTCATTAGCACCCCCTTTGGCCTGGATCGCCGTCAGGATGATCTTTATAGGCGAAAGCTGCCTAATTTCTGTTTTCTCTTCTATTGCAATCACTATCTCCTACTATTCATTCTTCTTCTGGCCTGGATCTCCCCGGCAACCCCATCTACAGATCTACTATCCTCACTTGGCCTGCCACGCCAGGACGCCTGCACTTTTGCATACAACCAGTCGTTGTACGTACTTGGCGGATCTATGAATAACAACAACAAAAACAACACTACGCCGTCAGCTTTGGCGCTCAATTTTGGTGATACGTCGACGGTGGCGACCCACGCGCCGACGGTGACACGACTCGGCGGTCCTCAGAATAATAATAATAATAGTGATGGCATCATGAATACACCGAAGGGCTGTGTCGTCACAAGCTACGGTCAGGCGATCCTGCTTTTCCAGAACGGGTCGTTGTCTGCCCTGGACCTCGCCACGTTTCAATTCGTTCCAATGCCCGCCCTCGAGAGCACTATCAACGAAGACAACGAAGACAACGAAGACGACAGTCCGGAAGATAATGGCACGCCGACTAACGTAGCAGTGGAACGGATCACGCTGTACGACGACCGGCTGATTGCCATCCACGCAGACGAGACCTATGTTCTCGATTCTGGCGCCACCAACGAATGGGCTTGGTACGCTCTTCCCGCGGATATCTTTGGATCACCGCCGCCGACAGCATCCTCTGGTCGGAGCGTCCTGATCGCAACCGCCCATTGGGTGCTGCATTTCGCAGCAGCAAACAATGCCACTTTGCCCGAATTTGGCATGGCTGGGCGTCCCTGTCGTATAGTAGTGCACTGCTTTGATCCGCGTCGGATGCGTTGGCTAGGCCAAATCGGCGAGTTCGACTCCCCAACCGACACCGTCCTCCCTGCCCCCTTCGACCAGACGAACGATTCTGCAAACGACCACCTCTTGATTGTGCCGGCCCTTCCCGGTCCTGCCCCAGCGACTGACACTCATCGTAACTGGGTGGAGCCGCCTGTGGGCCTCTGGACAATGACGGTCGCGGCCGACAACGGCACGGACGCCAGGGTATCGTACGTGTCCCCTTCGCGCACAGGCCCGTTTCGCCCCATGGTGGGCGGATCAGTCACGACTGTTAACAACCTCGTTGTGATGTATGGTGGACTCCCCATGACACATGATGCGCTGCGTATCTGGGACCAAACCCACCTTATGTCGTTACCCTGGTGGGAAGACACACCTTTCTATACGCCTTCCGGGACGCAGCACCCGACGGAGACGGCGTCGTCCGCTGAAAACAACGGTAACCGTGGGCGGCTTATCGGCATTGTGGTCGGCTGTGTGCTGGGCGGCCTCTTGCTCCTGGGTCTGCTTGTGCTCGGCTATGTCTGCTGTTGCCGCGGTCAGCGTCGGCGGAAAGATCAAGACAAGGAAATTGCGCGTGAGATATCTGCGCCTCTGCCCACCCATCCATTGCCACAGACCGACGGAGATGCAGGCACTTGGGCGTCTCAGCTGCAGCGTACACTGTCAGCTCACCTGGCTGGCAGGCGCCCCTCGCCAGATGCACTGGAGCCTAGTGCCTCTCATGCGGCTGGGGCTGCGGCCCGTGCTGCACAGCCAGCCGCACCGGAGATGACTCCAGAGGAGGCGGCAGCGCGGGTCAGCTCGGTGCAGAGCAAAAGCCGGTTTATGGAACATTTTGATCTGCGGCTGCCCTTCTGCTAGAATACTTTTCATCATCTACCCTCCATATTATATCTAATATAGATCCGCCCCACCCTTTTGTGTACATATAGTCTAATACCTATAGCCAGAAACCAGTAGTGTATCTATCGTGGTTACATATCCTAATGCCATCCTGTAAAATACATATTTTATTCTGTCGCCAGGCCAAATATCTACTGCTGTGAATGAGTTCAAACCGCTGTACTTACCGTATCTATCCAGTGTGGTGGAGGTACTGGATACAAGTGGTATGAAAGATTGTTATACTGTGTTGGATAATTCACCCATCCATAACCCAAAGGTGATTCAGGGGTTAATTCAAAAAAGAGATCATGAACGCCTGTATATGCCGCAGGGCACCTTGCACTCCGCAGCTCCGCACGCATAATTGACGTGAAACAGCTCTTGGTCTGGCGGAATTGTACCTTTCAAA
>JAMAMT010000118.1:0-81192 GCA_023630325.1 Syncephalastrum sp. PYS2702
CCGGAGGAGAACTCAACCATCTCTTCGGCCTGGCAGTTCTTCAGACCGTAGACACGGGCAATACCGTCACCAATGGACAGGACACGGCCAGTCTCCTGAAGATCGACCTCAGCCGAGGCACCGAGAATGCGCTGCTCAAGGATGGAGGACACCTCGGAGGTCGAGGGCTTAGCGGTCGCATAGCTGCGGAGGGCAGCAGTAGCAGCGCCAGCATTGACGCGCATCTAGAGTTATAGGAAGGCAAGAGCGTGAATAAATACGAAATTGAATATAATGGAAAACGCGATGAGGGGATTGGGCAATCAAAGGGATGGGATGGGATGGATAAGGTTGGGATGGGATGGGATGGGTTGGGTTTGGGTTGGGATGAGAAGAGGGACGGGTGGTGCAATAGAAAATAGCTTACAGCAGGCGACGACTTGGCGAAGGCAGCGAGGGCAGGACGTGCCACACGAACAGCGTTTCTCAACATGTTGATTTGAAGGACGAGGAGAAGGGTGGTTCAAGGGAAAACAAAAAAAAAAGCCCAAAGCGGGTTGAGTGCTGTTTGCAAGTGACTGCTTACCAGGGCCACCACGTCTGACCACCCCTGTTTCTTTCCCAGCCTCTCATTTTAACATATTTTTCTTTTCGGCCTCAGCTCATACTAGATTATACCACCCAGAAAATAATAACAATAACCGAAAGCTAATCTGTCTTTTCCGTTTTACTATGTATCCATGACACGCCTCTATCCATCTCTTACTATCGTATAAACTAATGTGAGATTGATTGCTATGACTGTTTGTTTGCTGTGGCAATAGCTCGCCTTGATACATTCCATCTAAACGACAACTCCTGAAACTGTACCCAACACACTTTTCATTTGCTCTGTGTTGTATTTTATCCAAACATGCGCTACGCTCATCATTAAGATGGGTCGAAATAAAGAAGCGTCTTCAGGGCCAACTTTTTCTTTCACTTTTGGCTCCTGAAATAACGGCAAGAGAAATCCCTGCATGCAGTTTGGCGTAATAGTCCACAGACCGCGTCTGAGTAAGTGGTCTTCTTCCGCATCACGTACCTTTTGGCATGCGTGTTTCTATTATTTTTTTTTCTTTTTGGGTACAAAAGACATACTTTTAAAATATCGCCACCACCCATCGTCGGGGGTACCTTTTTTATTGTTCGCCGCGGGAAAACATTATAGGTCGCATGCGACTTCTTTTTGCGCGTCGATAGTGCCCGAGAGCGGTATTCAGCTGCGCCAATAAGAACATGTGCGTCCCCAATTAGAGATACACACATGCCACGGTGCGACGCGTGTGTCAGGTGTATCTATGTGTATATATGTATGCACAATGGTGAAAAAGAAAGTTGGCGGGTCGTGTTAAACCAATAAGCTACCTTGTATTATCCGTCCGAGAGCCGCCGGCATTATTTACACGTGCACAACCTGCAGTAAGCTGGTAAAGATGATCTGCGCGGCACTTGCTTATTTCTATCGTCGCATGGCAACAGCAAGCTAAAAAAGAAACTCAGTCCGTTCACGAGCAATAGAAACAAAAGCTATCGGGTTTATCAATTATCCGAGCCGATGCTTGAATCATCTTCTTTTAACAATAACAAAGCGTCCATACCATGCATGAGAGCAAGAACGACTATAGAAAAGGTTTATAGGGTTATCATGAAGGAAAAAGAAGGAGTGTTTCTTCTTTGGGCGAACTCAATTGGGGAGAGAAAGTCAGAGAGGCAGGAGTCTGTTTGGGGGTGTGTTCTACGGTAAAAGATTTCCCGATGGAAGTGAAAAAGAAAGAAATAGTATAGATTCCTCTCTCCCCCCATCCCGGAAAGGTCGGCCCTTTTCGATCGTCACAGCCAAACAATTTTTTGGTACTGGTGTGTTCAGTGGTGCCAAATTTCGAGGCCTTCCGCTTCACCCTTTCCCGCCTTTCTTTATCCTTTCTCCTTTACTTTTTCCTTTCTTCCTCTTTTCTTTATCTTATTTTACCTTTCTGCCTTTCTTTGGAAGATGAACGTGTTTCGTCAAAAGTCGGCCCCCAAGGAGAATGCTCTGCATACCAAGGAAGCGCCTGCGGACGACCGTGGCCCGGTTACCCACCAACCTATCATGACACCTCCCGCCGACTACTCGCCACCTTCCCGCCCCGCCCTTGACGACGCTCAGAAAGAAAAGGTCGATAAGCTTCGTGCGGCTATGCAGGCCATCATGCTGCCAGAGGATCATGAATATTATCCGAATGAAAAGGGCTTTTTGACCGACGGCACGTTCAACCGGTACTTGCGCGCGCGCAAATGGGATTTCGAGGTAAAGGAGAACCCCGGTAATTCCGGTTCCTTTTGGGTTAATTGGCCATGGTAGGCTGCCAAAACCATGCTGGAGAACACAGTCAAGTGGCGCCGCGAGTATCGACCCGACCAGCTCGACCCCGATTATATTCGGCCCGAGGTAAAAACAGCCAATAATCAATGAGTTACCATCTTTTTAACTTTGGGTGCAGGCAGAGACGGGTAAGATGTATTACGATGGTTTTGACAAGGCCGGCCGTCCCATCTGGATTATGCGACCCAGACTCCAAAACTCCAAAGATAACGAGCGCCAAGTGAAACACATTGTTTACTGCCTCGAGCGAGGTATTCGACTTATGCCGGCCAAGGTCGAAAACATTGCCATTATTGTCGACTTCAAGGACTCGGCGTACGCACATAATCCCAGCGTGGGCACCTGCAAGAAGTTTTTGGATATCCTGAGCAACCATTACCCCGAGCGTTTGGGTAATACAAAGCGTTATTCACACGTCTGACTTGTGCCATACTGACCAACTTCCCATTCTTTATCTTATATTTATATATTTTAGGCATTGCATTCGTTGTGAAGTGTAAGTCCTATCAGATAAAATGTATGAGAAATAAGCATTAGCTAATTTGCATGATGTCATGTAGCGCCCTGGTTCTTCTTTACGACGTTCAAGCTCATTTCGCCTTTTATGGATCCTGTCACGAAAGCCAAGATCAAGTTTGTGTATGATAAGGAGAAAGGCGGCAAGGATGACGCGGCGAACAAGACGAACAACGAGATGGTGCATATCGAAGATTACATCAGCCCAGATCAGCTCGAGTGCGAGTACGGTGGCAACTACAATTTCAGCTACAACATTAACGACTACTGGAACGCTCTTCTTGAGCATACCGGCAAACCATACAAAGTGATAGATTACATGTAGACCTATGCATTCTTTTTCTTTTATGTTTCTTTCATTATCATATTCTGTCATCCCCCATCAAAAATCAGCACTTTCGGTAAAACGTTTTCATGACTGCTGTACCGAGTCGCATTGTCCGTTGAAAATAATTCATTGTGTGTATCAGAATTGAAAATGATTCAAGGCGCGCCTAAAGAAGTCATTTCAATTTTTGCACTTTCGCTTTCATTTTACGCGCGCGTGTGCGTCCCCCTTTTTTTTTTTTATCCTTTTAAATAGGCGTCATGGCGGTGCATGGC
The DNA here is from genome assembly GCA_023630325.1 of Syncephalastrum sp. PYS2702. NCBI lineage: Eukaryota > Fungi > Mucoromycota > Mucoromycetes > Mucorales > Syncephalastraceae > Syncephalastrum > Syncephalastrum sp. PYS2702. Next base: position 3,503 of record JAMAMT010000118.1, read on the forward strand.
ACTGGCTTGTTGGATCAACTGGAGGCATCCCTGGCTGACCGAGACAGCGATTCGGAATCCGAGTCAGCCTGCTCGCCGCCCCCGCTGTCTGCCCTGCTTGCTGAAGAAACCGACGGCATTCACGACGACATTCAGGCCGACGCTCACGACGACCCGTCGCTCTTCGACGATCCCCACGACAAGAGTTCGAATGCGTCCGTCTCTCGCCCTTTACCCCAAATTTCAGCCTTCCAGGAATCCAGCACCGAACTAACAAACGGTACCATCTATTCACATTCCAGAGAGGTACCTTGAAAAGCAAAAACGAAAACAGCTTGGTTTGCTGATCTCTTCTTTTTGTTTGTTGTCATAGTTAAATGGACACACACGTACCCCATCACAGGAACATTCCAACGACAAATAGTATGCGTGCATGTACCTATGATTTTACAGTGCGTGGTGCTCATGCGTTTACTAGCTCGACGGGTTCAACGACAAGACCGTTCGGTCTTAAGCTCAATATGCCGTTGTTTTCTATGCGAGGTAAAACTGCCAGAACCAAACGAAGTAAATGAGACTCATATACGCTGTGTAGATACGAAGAAACCTCGAGGACATTTAACACGATCGAGTCAGTCCTCTCATATTTATCTTGTCCTTTTTGCTCATATTTTCTGTATAGGCTCGACCCTCGATTCACCACCACCGCCCGCACAAAAACGTCGCATTATCTCCGGACGGTACGACGGGCTATCGCCGCAACACTCACCAACGCTTGGGTCCAAGACAGATGATAGTGTATGTGTGTCCCTTCGTTTCACGTGGCTCTAATGACATGCTCTCTTCAGTCTGACCGGTCCGTGAAGCATATTATCTACCAGCAAATACAGGACGGAGCTTTGGTAAGTACTACTCGCCTTCCCCTCTTCTTTATCTTCCACGTGCTCACGCTCTCGAAAGAATATACCAGAATATGGCAGTCGCAGGAAAAAAGAAGCAACACAATCGCCCAACGAGAACCGACGTCCTGCCGGACAGGACGCGCACATCGCTGAACGCGATTCGCTCAGACGAACTGAGCACTTGCAACCCAACACCCTCCCGCCTCGTTCACCTAAATCGCCCCACATTCACGCTTCCTTCACCGCATCCTCCTCTCCCGCTGCTCCTGCTCCCGCCGCTACTGCTCTTACTCCTCCTCCACCTCCTCCTCCGCCCTTTCACCATGCGAACACACCTTCCAAATCACAGACCAAATACGATGATGTCTTTAAAGTACCCTTGCCCGACCCAAGGATACGCGAGCGACGTCAGGAACGACTCTCACGCGTCGAAGCCACACCCGCGCAGGTGCAATCCAACCATACTGAAAACCCTTCGCCAATGCATTATCCTGCCCATGATGAGACTGTCGTCGTAAGTGATTCGACCCACGGAAAGCAGTCGACTTACCTTGGGTGGTTAGATAAAAGGGCAAAAGTTCAGCGTACTTAGTGAAGTGGGATACGGCGGCACAAGTCGAGTGTACAAGATCCTGTCCCATTCGCGACGAGAAATCTTTGCCCTCAAACGCATCAAGTTGGCGAACGTCGACGAACGAGCCCAAAAAGGGTACCTGAACGAGATCAAGCTACTGTACAGCTTGCGAGATCATAGCCAGATTATCCGCCTTTTTGACTATGAGTACAGCTCAGCCGGGATCGACATGGTCCGTAGTAAAGAACAAAGGATTGGCATGAATTCAAGACTGATCCTCTCTCTTTCCTTTCTTGCTCGCCTTTTTTTTATACATTAGATATTGGAATACGGCGAGATTGACCTAGCCCATTTAATGCACCAGCAACAACTGAAGCAAAAATTCGACCCGGATTTCATCCGACTTTACTGGAAGCAGGTGAGCGTGTTTATACACGGAAAGAGAAGAAATGACGTTCTCATATCATGTGACCGCCCAGATGCTGCATGCCGTTGACGCGATACATCAGCAAAAGATTGTTCATTCGGACCTGAAACCTGCCAACTTTCTGCTTGTACGCGGCTCTATCAAGCTCATTGATTTTGGCATTGCCAAGGCCATCTCGAACGATACAACCAACATTCACCGGGAAGAGCAGGTCGGCACGCTGAGTTACATGTCACCCGAGGCCATCATTGTCGATAACAATATTACCAACGGCAAGAGCATGATCAAGGTAAGATCTGGTGAGTTTAGCAGAGACCGGATGACTGATGACGGTGGGATGAATGGGTTGGTTTTTCTTTTTAGTTGGGGCGAGCGAGCGATGTCTGGTCCTTGGGATGCATCCTCTATCAAATGGTGTATGGATTTACGCCTTTTCAGGAACTCAACGTCTATCAAAAACTGCAAATTATCCCGGACGCCAAACATCCGATCCACTACCCGGAGCACGTCTTGCCCAAGCAGAAAAAGGACGCCACAGAACGTGTCCCAGCTGAACTGCTGGATGTGATGCGATCTTGTCTTTTACGGGAGCCAAAGCAGCGCCTCTCCATCCCCGACCTCCTCAAGCACGCCTTCCTCAAACCAAAACCCGCCATTCACGCCGACGCGCTTGAACAAGCCTTTCTGGAGATGTTTGATAAAGGCTACGCAGCCGCAAGCCATGGCGAACCGATGCGGAGCAACTCCATCCACCAGATCATCAAGGCAAGTCGTGTTGTGCTGGGGAAGAATGTTGTACCCTGCTGACATGTTTCTCTTTCTCTTTAGAGTACTGTTTCCCGCTTCACTGATACCCTCTTATAAAAAAGAAAGCCCCGCTTTTGCATATTACTGGCTGCTCCACGTGTGATACTCTGTCAGGTTTCTTTTTTTGTTTTATTTGTGCGAGGCACCCGGATCCGGGGAATGATCAATGACGAAGCGAGCAAATAGGGAGCACATGGCATGAGAAGAATGGGGGCGCAGAGCAAAGGCCTGAATTCTGGTTCTGTCGTATGGGATTTTGGGGGGCGAAAGGTATGATTGGCTGATTCCTATGAACAAATTTTTTTTTCTTGAGCCTTTTTGCCAATGGATATGGGCTCTGATAAGTGGGAAATGAAAGGAACGACGACAGGCACACCGACAACAAGCCAAGGGAAAAAGGCACGTCCACTTTCAAAGTAAGAAAGGAGGAAGAAAAGAGAAAATAAAGGAAGAAATAAACACGAGAAAGGCAAAAGAGAACGGCCTGGAGGCTTGTTGGGGAGGCAATGTGCGGGGATGTTGTGTGTGTGGACGTGTGCTGCCTCTGTGTGTGTGCGTGCGTGAGTGTGTGTTTGTGCGCGCGCGTGTAGGGTGCGTGCGTTGCGTGCGTCCGTCGTCTTGTTCTAACTACTTGCTCACCTTTTTTTTGTTGTCTTCTTCTTCTTCTTGTTTCCTATTTTTGACTACTTTTACTACTTCTTTGATCTTGCCCGCCCAACACCCATCTCACTTGTTCCCGGCCCCTTTTCGTCTGCATCGCCTTCAAGCGACTTTAGCCTTCTTCCATCAGGGCATCTTGTTTCCTTCGTATTGAAGGGCCCACAAACGAGAAACATACAATTACATCCATCATGTCCGATGCCAGTCATCATGTTAGCTTTCTAGAGAGCGACGACAAGCGCCTCAACAGCCCGGGCCCTGCGCGTGCGCTGTCGCCTTCGGCTGGAGACGAGCCAGGCTTGCGCCGGTCCGACTCCTCCGGGGCGCGTCAGCCAGGAAAAGGGGGCGACTACTCGGTGACGCTGCACAACAACGAGATCATTGACCAGTCCCAGTCGCATGACACCGAGAAGGTGGTCGAGGTGTCGCCTGACCCCGGTCGCTTCGTCCGTCTCAACACGCTCCTCGGCAAAGGCGCCTATAAAGTCGTCTACAAGGCCCTTGACCGAAGCGAAGGTTATGAAGTCGCATGGAACACAATGCAGGTAAGAGCCCAGCATGAACAACGCCCCCGTCCCTTGTACCTTATTAAGAAGCTCTGTATGTGTGTGTGTGTGTGTGATTAGCTCTTCAATAGCACCACCGAGCTTGAGCATGAGATCCAGATCTTAAAGTCAGTACGCCACCCCAACATCATCGCCTTCCACGAAGCGTGGTACGGCGAGAATGAGTTTGTCTTCATCACCGAGCTGATGACGTCCGGCACCCTCCGAGAATACATCCGCAAGCTAAGCCTGCCCAATCTCAAGATCGTCAAGCGCTGGTCTCGTCAGATCCTCAAGGGCCTGGTTTATCTCCACGGGCACAATCCGCCCATCATCCATCGAGATATCAAGTGCGACAATATCTTTATCAACGGCGCGTATGGCGAGGTCAAGATCGGCGACATGGGCACAGCCAAGATGAAGCTCGGCAAAAAGTACACCTTGATCGGCACTCCCGAGTTTATGGCTCCCGAGATGTACGAAGAAGAAGGCTACTCGGAAAAAGTGGACATCTATGCCTTTGGCATGTGCCTGCTGGAGATGGCGACGGGCGAATACCCCTACGGCGAGTGCACCAACCCAGCCCAGATCTTCAAAAAGGTCTCGGCCGGTGTCAAGCCCGCCTCATTGGCCGATGTCCAGAGCCCGGAAGTCTTGGCTGTCATTGAGAACTGTATTGGCCCCGAGGAAGAAAGGTAGAACCGAGAAAAAAAAATACACAGTGGTGGGCGAAACAGACAAAGACTAAACACGTCTTTGACTAGAATGTCCGCGCAGGAAATACTCGAGCATTCATTCTTGGCGGTGGAGCCGGACGTGGTGCTTTTGACAGCCGATCCCAACAATGTGCATTTCTCGCTCCAAGTCGTCTTTAAAGGTGTCGACAAACGCTCCGTCAAGTTTGATTTCAATGTCGAAAAAGACACGGCCGAGGACGTCGTCCGCGAGATGGTATGGATTATAAACAGAACTCGCATTTAAATGGAATTCAGGGCTCATTTTTTCTGTACTAGATCGAAGAGCAAGTCTTGCCACAGAGATACCAAACCCATATCACCAAGGAAATCAACCGCATCCTGCGCGATCAGGACAAGGCGGGTGACGCTGTGCGTACGGGTGGCTCCATCTGGCGCCGCGAGAGCGAAGGCATCCGCGCCGAGCTCGACGAGGCGAGGGCCGAGTTGGAGGTGGCCCGCAGCCGGCTTGTCGAGCTGGAGGCGCGGTGTGAAGAGAGCGAGAAACGCGCGAACGCGGCCGACGTGCACTACCAAGACACGGTGCGGTCGCTCCGCGAGGTCGAAACGCCGTCGCGCACGACATCGCCGGTTCAGCCTGAGGAAGCGCATGAGGCACTCGTGTCGCGCATCCTCGAGGCGTACGCGGACGACACGCCGATCGAGCTCTTTGTCAATGACTGTGCGACCGCGACTCACCGTGGCCAGGACAAGGCGCGCGAGTGGATTAAGAAGCTGCAGAACCAGGATATCATGACGGTCGGGGACCTCTCTGCGCTGCAAGACGAGGATTGGGCCGGCATTGGCCTGACCGTATTCGCGCTGCGCGCGCTGAAGAACATGCTCAAGCACAACAGCAGCCATCTCCATGGTTCCAGTTCGCCTCCTCCACAACAACAGCAACAACAGCAGCCACCCGCAACACCACAGCAGCAATCATAATGATAATACACCCTTCCATACCTAACCGTTCCTCTTTTTTTTCCCTTCTTTCTTCTTTTTCTTTCTCTTCACGCAACCACTACTTTTAGCCATGCCTTCCTTAGAACCTCCCATAAATAACAACATCCCCACCTTTTCTTATCGAATCACGATATACATAAAAATGTAAATACCAAGCAACTCCATTGGTTAATTTCTTTCTCTCCCTTTCATATATCCCGACCCGCCATGAGCATGTCTGTCTACTACCGATCGACGTTGTACGGAACAGCAGTACAGCGCATCGTCTCGGGTGCATTTGCAGGCCCACGACAATGCAATGTGTGCTTGTTCAAGGTACCCACAAAAAGAATAGCAGTGGAATGAAGACACCACTGACTTTGGTTAGGGCCATTCCATCGAGTTTATGCAACTTGTCACGTCCCCGCGGGATCCACTCGTGTCTCGGTTTGAACAACCCGCGTTTGGTACCATTCACGATGCACAGCGTCTCGCGTGTCGATTTCATAACGACAGCCAGCCAGTCGCGGTGGACAGTCCACACGAAGAAGAACTTTACTGCCAAAACACACGACCGCATACCCCCGTGCCAGGTGACGACGTCCTCGTTCTCCTGTCCGAGTACAATAAGCTCGTGTTTAGCACGGTCGTGGGCCACGATTTGGAACGTCTTGGCCGTTTTGAAACACTCGTCGAGGTGCGTTAAAGCAGAAAACTTGGCTTTCATGCAAAAAGGCTCACCTTTTTGACCCAAAAAAAAGGTACCGCTTGATGAACCCGGACCCGAGTATACAAAGATGGGCAGAAAATTGGCGGTTGATCCGTGGTAAGTGAAGTGATCCGCTTTATGGATGGACACCGTCTGATTCGAATTTGGTAGCTCACGGGCATTGGCCACGGCGTCCTACCGCGATCGGATCGACGTTTTTATCTTGCATGATACCATGTCCCGCACCTACTTCCATCCTATCAGTGCAGTACGTCGCCAGCTACTGGCACACGGTGGACAGAGTTTAAATGTTGCATTGCATTGTAGATGGGCTCTATCGTGGAAGAAGGTATCATCTGGCATATGGAGTTTTTGCACACCGCGACATCAACCAGAGATCGGATCCTCCTTGCCACCGTGATATTCAAGTAAGTGGGATCCTGTCATGCGACTACCTCGGCTTTTGACACGTTTACAAGCGACATTGACCGCACCTGCCGCCTGATCATGTATGCTATTGATGCGTCGGGGCCCGTCATCTCCATAGAACGTATTGGCCGTCTTCCTCTCGGTCAAAGTAAGTGGTGGGACGCGTACTTCTCTTGAGCGTCGCGAGGCTCATGTCAGTGCTAGATACCTCGATGCCACTGCACCTGATACCCGTCCCGAACCAACCCGAGACATGCGCGCTCGTGCTCGAGCATACTGTGTGCCTTATCACGACCGACGACGTGGCGTGCGGCAATGTGCTGTACGCCAAAAGCCAGCCGCACCCGGTGTGTCCGCTCTTTACAGCTTATGACACACTGCGCTCCGAGCAAGGCTCCCAAATTTACTTGGGCTCAACCGAGGGCTACCTCTACCAGCTGACGTGCACGTCCGAGATGACCTGGTCTGCACCCGTCCAGATCCACTCGGTCGCGGCTCTGTGCGTGCTTGGGCCGTTTCAGATGCCTGAAGCAGGTGTGGTGGACTTGGTGGTCTATGCAGGTGAAAGCGCAGATGGCGCCGTCCTCGCTGTAAGTCTCAGCGTGCCTGTCTCACCGTGATATACGCCTTGACGCTTTATTTACTTCCAGGTCCCGCGAGCCGACCCCACCGGTTACAGTACGCTCCAGACCTTGACGAACCGCGCACCGATCGTCGATTCACAAACCACCGGACACGGTTGGTTAGACAAACACCTGGATGCGGTGTTGGCCGCGGGCGGCCACGGCAAGCAGGCATCGCTACTCACCTTTGCCAAAGGCGTCGAGGCAACCTTAGTCCAAACATCCAAAGCTGAGTGGCACGGGTAAGGAGAAAAGAGGCATACAAAAAGACGGAAGAGGGGACGAAAACTCAGATCTGACCCAATCGTTTGTCTGCTGATAGTATATCACAACTGTGCCATCTAGCGCTCGCTGAGGATCGATCATTGGTCGTTGCTACGTCTGCTCTGGACACCAAGGTGATGCTTGTGCAAGGTAAAAAAAAAAAAAAAAGGAGCAAGCACTGATTTCTGGCTGCGGGTCTCATAATATCTTTGAGTAGAAGGTGCCTTGATGGACTGGACGGAAGAGTCTGGATTTGTTACTGGAGTAGAGACGCTCTTAGCCGAGTGCCTGGATGCCACTCACGTGGTGCAGGTGACGCATGACCAAGTGTCCATCATCCAGGATACGGCGCAAGGAGGTAAGCACACAGAGATTGAGACGGAAAGTCTTGCTTATCATGAGCGTGTAGGCGTACAAAAAGCGACATGGCGACCTGCAGAGACCGACAAGGACTGTCAGATCACGCTTGCGTGTGCCTGCGCATCGGGTATGGCAATCTGCTTGGCAGGTACAGAAACGAACAAGATCGTGCTCCTGGAGTTTGGCTACACGGACACAAGCGTCCACATCCAGCCACAGCTGGACACGGCGCTGCCGTTGGCCGACTTTAATGAGCCTACCTGCATGTGCTTTTTGAGGTAAGAGAAAAAAAAAAGTGCACATCAATAGACGTCAGCTCATATGGCGGATAGCATGAACGGGATCGACTGGCTTGCCATTGGCACGCAGAATCCGTCTCTTTTCATGGTTCCCATCCAAAGCGACGACGCCTCTGGTAAGGTCAACGTTGGATCAAGATTTTGATACATATCTCATTGTCTTCTATGTCTTTCTTTTTCCCTCCAGTAACGCTCCTTCTGCCGGAAGTACCGCACTCGCTCGGTGTACTCTGCCAACCAGACTATCTACTAGCAGGTCTGCGTGACGGGTCGCTCGTCGCCTATCGCACCGAGGACTTGCTCAAGCAAGCTGAACCTATCACACACCACGTTTCAGACTTGCCCCTCCGGATAGAAACGACGTCGCATGCCCAGCCCTCTCTCCTTTTATTCGCCGACACACTCATCAAGGTCCAACACGACGCGTTGCGCGACACGCTCGCGCTCGACCCTGTGCTCGTATACCCATGTCCAGAATCCATCGAGGCCGTCGTCTCCCTCGATACGCTGGGAGTGACCGCGCTGGTGAGCGAGGGTTTCCTCAAACTGTACGCGTTGCAGTCGGCGAGCCGTACCAATGCAGCGAAAATGCCCATGGGCGAGGTGAGTGTGTGAGAAAGAAAAAGCAAGACATCTGAGTTTGACCACCTTCCTGCCTACAGTCGCCTCGCAAAATGTGGTTTGACCGAAAAAAGAACCATGTGGTCCTGGCTTCGTTGGGTCGGCGCGGCCAGCAGATCCAGAACACGGTGCATGCGATCCGGCTCGACTGCCGTGAGGATAGCAAGGGCGTCCGTGGCAAGAGCAAGGTCTTGCTCAACCACCGGCATTTCGAGAGCAGCAACGTGATTACGGCCATGGCTGGTTAGCAGATATGAGACAAGAAAATGAGAAGGAGAGACTGACGTGTTGCTTTTCTCTTGTGAATAGGCTGGGAGGTGGCGCAGGAAGACGGTCAGGTCCATCGCTATCTGTGCCTGGGCACGCTGCAAGTACGCGACCGACCAAATCCAGCGCAGGCCAACGACCGCGGTACGTTGCTATTTTACCGCATCATGGATTTGCCAGATAGCTACGCAGTGCACCTCGTCCACACCCATAAGCAAATTCCGGGCGGCGTGTATGCGATCTGCCAGCACCCAGCAGGGTAATAATGAGCATTCTCCAGGCATGGGCCAAGCTAAAAAACAATGACTTGACCAGGCTCCTGTTCTCGAGTGGTGCGGTGTTGCACTTGTGTCGGTTGGACCACCAGCGAAAAAAACTCGTCGAACTTGCACGACAATCCTTACGTTTTCTGATTTCGTCCGTGTGCGTCCTGGGCGAAACGATCTGTGTCTCGACTGCGACGCATTCGGCCACATTTTATCGCTTCAACGAAGAGACCAAGAAATTTGAGTATCTCAAGAGGTAAGTGTTGCAAATAAGGCCAGTGCCGGATGAGGTGGTTTTCCTCACTCAGGACATAGTGATACGATGGCACGGACACTCTTGAGCTCGTATCTCGTGAACGACCACTTTGCTATTGGATCTTTGCGGGACGGTGGACTCGTCGGTCTCTATAACAACCCAGGTAACAGAAAGACCAGGAGAGAGACAGAGGGAAAGAAAAGCACTCGTTCATTTGAGCTGACATGTCCCATGCCTACGCTTCAGACGACAGGTCTTTTGAGCGACGCCTCCACAAAGGATTCAGTTTCTCGTACCCGGATATCCTTGTCAAGCCGCGCCTGGCGAGTTTAGGGCGTGGGCCGATCAAGAGCGAGTGGCTCGCGGCATGGACAGATACATGCAGCGATCCTATCCTGGGCGCGACGATGGCGGGTGGGCTGGTGGTGGTGCAGCGCATCCCCACCACCTTGTATGAATTTCTCAAGGCAGTCCAGGAGCGCGTGCTCGCGTACAGACGCAGTGCGGTCTGTCTCATTGGGTCTGCCGCCGACGTGCGGCGACGGCAAGCGGCCAAGGGCGAAGTGAATGCCATCTCGGGAGACTTGTTGAGTCTCTTTTTGCGATTTCCGGCGGAGGAGCAAACCGCTATCCTCGCCCAGGCACCGGACGAACTCGAGCAATTGAAAGCCAAGCTCGGAAATTCAGATAGTTTGGAGAGCTTTACGCAAAAGCTCCTGTACGAGTTGGAAGCGTGTACTTGAAAGAGAATTTATTTCGTTCATACGTATATAAAAAGAAAAGATGAGCGTTCTCTCTTTTAGTTTTTGCCGTACGTGAGGGGGTGAATCGGTTGCGAAAACAAACAAGAAAGCGAAAGCGTTTGGAAAAGGACGGTGAATATATGTCTAGTGGTGGTGATCTTCCTTTTGGAAGCGGATGCCGCCTATTGAAATGGGTAGATAGAGATAAAGATGAGTTTCTGCGGTTGACATACATAGGTACACGCTATCGAATGGGGGAATGACTTACAGTAGCCGCAGGCGTGCGGGCCAGGCTTATCCAGGTTAATGTAGACCTTGGGGTGACCGAGAGCAGCGTCACCTAGACAACGGCTTAGTGTACTGTATTTCTCTCTTTTTCCCAGTGAGTGTATTTACCACCGTCGCAAGAAACAACGCGCTTGGAGGAGAATCGGATGGGTTCCTCGGCAATCAGGTCAATAGCAGCCATGGCGTTGGGCTAACAGAAAAAGGTCAAGTCAAAGGGGGGCGATTGAGTCTGGATGTGGAGTGTGTCAAAGAATAAAAGTGCGCACCTGAGAGGCAATGTCGGTCTGTTCGAAACGAGGGCCCTGCATGGCGTCGTCCTTGGGACGTTGGTCACGGCTCCAGGTGGTGGCCCGATTGGGCGACTGAGGAGCGCCGGGGGCGAGCGGCTTGACGGTGGGCTGAAGCGCTGTGCTGTAACGGGCGATTCTGTACAAAGGACGAACGGTGGCCAACGAAGTGCGAAGCATCGTGTGATTCGAATGTATGAAAAAAATAACACAAAAGACGAGCCCCAGCACAAGTCAAACAACAGTCGGAGAGTCAAATGTGTTGAGCCCAAGTCAAGTCAGTCCACCCATTTTGCAACTGGGATTTTCGCCTGAGCGCGTATTGTGTGTGATCTCTGCTCTGTCCTTTTTTTTTTTTCTTTTTTTCTTTTTGCGTGTGTGCGTGTGTAAGGTGATGCGTCTGTTTATATAATACTTTGTTACACTCTTTCTCGCTCGCTCTCTTTTTTTTCTTTTTTTGAGGGACTTGTGCATCCATTTAATACAGACACCCACACATATACATACACACGCGCGTGTGATGAGAGTCTATCTAGCTATCTAGCTACCTATCTATCTATAAATCAAGACATACCTACGTATAACCATGGAGCGTACGTTGACCGTAGACCTACCGGTAGAGCAAGTGGCCAAAGTGGTCAAGCGACATTTAGTGCCGTCTGTGCCGGTGATTCCAAAACGAAGGCGGTACAGGCCGGCGTTGAAGGCAGCCGAGCCAGCCTCGCCCGTCTACAGCACCCACCATCGTCTGCCGGGAGGGGCCGTCGTGGATGAAATCTACAAATGGACCGCACGCGTCGAGCACGACCAGCTCAAACGACGCCATTCGGTGCCTGCCTTGCCTGTTTCAACTCCTCCCGATCCTGTCCTCCAAACCCTGAAAGAACCCGGTGGCTTCAGACGCCATTTCGTCCTCTCGCAAGCAAAAGAGCACGGCCGACGCCCCAACTTTGTCACTTCCAGCTTCGTTGAATTCCTCTGTCTTTACGGTCATTTCGGAGGCGAAGACCTCAGTGACACCGACAGCTCCGAGGAAACGTCCTCGTCCTCAGAGAGTCTCTCGTCCGACGAAGACGACTCGACCGATTCGCTCGAAGACGACGTCGAGGCAGGCGGTCCAAGCACTTCGCGAAGGACACACAACCACCACCACCATCATCATCCCCACCAGCGCCACCAGCACCAGCACCATCCACATAGTAGCAATAATAGCAGTAACGCACGTCATCGGCACTATCAGGCCATTGAACACGACTTACCCGTCCCGGCCGTGACACGAAACAGGAAGGACTACCATCGTCTTGACTACGCCCAGCTCCAGGCCCGTGAAAATATGCCCCTCATGTCCCGATCCCGGCCCGGGCAGGTCCTCCAAGGCAAAGCAACCCCAGGAAAAGCCATGTTCTTGCTCCTCAAGTCGTTTGTTACTACGGGTAAGGCAGAAAACGGTTTCATCTTTTCATGTCTGAAGAATGACTTCTTCTGACCCCTTTTTTATTCTCATAGGCATCATGTTTCTACCCAAGGCGTAAGTCGTCTTCTATTTCACCCGTGTTTCCTGTAGCATTTCCTTTTTTTTTTTTTAATTATCTGTATGTATAGATTCTACAACGGCGGTCTGCTGATGTCCGTGGTCGGTATCATTCTCTGGGCCTGCGTCTCGCTCTGGTCGTTCCTGCTCCTGGTGCAGACCCGTCTGGTCGTACATGCCAGTTTCGGTGACATGGGTGGCGTGCTGTATGGACCCAAAATGAAGATGGCGGTGCTGGTGGCCATCACGCTCTCCCAGATCGGTTTTGTCTGTGCTTACATGGTCTTCGTCGCCGAGAACCTGCAAGCGCTCGTGCTCGCCTTTTCCCGCTGTCGTGTGACGCTCCCCATGCACCTGCTCATTCTTGCCCAGAGCTTTGCTTTTATCCCGCTTGCCATGATCCGCAAAATCCAGCGCCTGTCTGTCTTTGCCTTGATTGCCGATATTTTTATCATCATCGGCCTCGGCTATCTCTTTTATTATGACTTCCGTCAGCTCTCCTTGAACGGTCCGGGCGTCGTTGAGTTCTGGAACCCACTCTCTTTCCCGCTCTTCATCGGGACCCTCGCCTTCACCTACGAAGGCATTGGACTGGTCATACCCATCACCGAATCCATGAAGGAACCCCAAAAGTTCCCGAGCGTCCTAAGACGTGCCCTCGTCGTGATCACGAGCTTGTTTATTGCGTTGGGTGCTATTTCGTACCTGACTTTTGGCGAAGACGTACAGACCATCATCCTCCTGAACCTGCCCAGCCGCGACCCCGTGGTGTCCTCCATCCAGACCCTCTATTCACTCGCGATCTGCCTCTCCATACCACTTCAACTGTTCCCTGCCATCCGGATATTGGAGAACGGCCTTTTCACGACGCGCTCCGGCAAGAACAATGCTGTCGTCAAATGGCAAAAGAACGTGTTTCGCGTCTCGGTCGTTTTCATCTGCGCCTGGATCGCAATCGTTGGCTCCAAAGATAAGCTCGACAAGTTTGTCTCACTCATTGGCGCCCTCTTTTGTATACCTCTCTGTTTTGTCTTCCCTCCTCTTTTTCATATCAAGGCTCTTCATCTGCCGCCTGCACGCCAAGCCGCCGATTTGCTCCTCATTCTGTCTGGCATCATCTGGTAAGTCGCTGGAAAAGAAGGGCTCTTTTTTCTTTTTTTACTGATCATCGCGCAGCATGGTGTCGGTGGTTGGCATCACAGCATACCATTGGAACAGTGGCGACGTTCTGGATCCTGTCAAGCAGTGTTTTGCACACTTGAAATAAGCATCCTTTTATATACCAAAGAAAAAAGAAAGAAAAAAAGCCCAAGCATTTCGCACTTTCTGTGCTCAATTCATATATAAAAAAAGCAAAAATTTATCTGTCATCTCAGTATCATTATGCCTTGTAAAAGAGAGAGGAAAAAAAAAAGAGGATTACTCTAGCAGAAATAGGACGCACACCGGGAATCTCATTTCTGTCAAAATGAGGGGAACTATCTTTTCACAGACTAAAGTGGACCGACGCGTGCCATCAGCAGATAGGCTATATCACGTGGCCCCATTGTATTCTTTGGATCCATTCTCGTGGAGCAATGTATATATGAGTTTGCCTATTCAAGATACGCATGTCTTTGTCTTTCTCTCTCGATGGTTTGGCCGACCTAGGTGTATTCGAATAAAGTTAAAGGTGGCGAGAATTTTCTGCATCTATACGTAGGCGGCATTTTACACTTTAGGGTATTTACTACAGCATGAAGAGAAGGGCGCGCAGACTACAGTACACTCAGTTACAAGCCAAGCAGAGCAGCCCCGTCTTACGTTAAGTTAGATTCCATTTTGGCGGCGACACTGTCAAATGCGAATTTGCCATAACACCCTTCATTTTCATGTACTGATTTCATAACAATAACATAAATAATAGAGATACGAACAGAAGTAACGGTGCGAACGTATAAAATAAATAAAAATAAACAAGAGGCGGCTGAGACGGGTGGGGGAGCTCCCTCATCCACAAAGGGGATAGCTGACTGTCATACACAAATGTTAGTAGGTATGACTTGCCATGGCGACAGTGGTTAACAATAACGTAGGATGGAGTCAATGTGGACAAACGAAACATGTATGATGTATAGCGTATGACATATAGCGTTTATAAACTATAGCATTAATTGGGATTAGCGTGGAAAAGTGTAAGACCGAGTCTGGATGGTAGCACTGACATTCTCAGCGGGCAATGACAGCCAACGAAAGACATCGCGTGCGGTAAGCATTTGTCAAAGATCGACAACGGAGTTTTCGGTCGCTGGTTCCTGTGGTCCATTTTTGGGTTTTTTTCCCTCTCTCCAACGCATCTTTTTTTGTCGGTGTCAAGAAGTCTTTTTTTTTTTTTTTTTTCGCCTGCAGAGTGGGAAACCTTGTGCGTGTGTGTGTGCGTGTGTTTGTGTGCGTCTGTCTGTCTGTCTGTCTGTCTATCTGCGGAGGTCTTATCCCAACCGTCTTCCCTTATTCTCTTTATTCTCTTTTATTCTTTTTTTTTTTTTTATTTCTTTTTCTTTTCTGTTTGCCACTTTTTCGTATTTTTAGTTCGCTTGAAGCTTTCTTTCCTTTTTATTCGTATACATATTTTTCTACTTTTTTTTTTTATAACGGTGGACGCCCGCTTACTCTTTCCTTTTTTGCGTTGGTTCAATCGCGTTCACCATGAAGGTACCAACGAACAATGCCTACAGTGGCACGCGCCTAAGCAGCTCGTTAACGCCTTGGATCCGGTATAATAGTTTGGCAAGCAAATCCAGAGCCAGCAGTTTACGGAATGGAGTGCCCATTACCTGGATTATAAGGGTCTCAAGAAGTTTATGAACCGATTGCTGGATGCCCCCGTCAATCCCAACACACCCGCGCACAACGGCACGAGTCGCGAAGACGATCGGTCCAAACTGCTGCAATCCCAAAAGGCGGCGTTTTTCTTCAAGTTGGAACGCGAACTAGAAAAGGTAGGGCGGAAGAAAAGACGCAGAAAGACGGCAGAGAGCGCAGTACCTTCGGATAAGAAAGGGAAGGATCAGAGTTGCTCATGGGGCGTGCACAGATCAACTCGTTTTACCTGCAAAAAGAAAACGAGCTCAAGGTCCGGCTACGGACGTTGGTGGACAAGAAAAAGGTGCTGCAGTCCGATACACGCCGGTTGAAGCATGCGGTGACGCTGTTCAACTCGATCCAGGAAGCGTTTGTCCAGTTTGAGCAGGAGTTGAACAAGATTCAGGTAAGAAAAAAAAAAGGAAACAGAGGATCAAGATCATCGAGGAAAAGAGAAGCTGATATGACGGCCCGGGTACAGAAATACGTCGAGCTCAACAATGAGGGTTTCCGTAAGATCCTAAAGAAGTGGGACAAACGGTCCAAATCTACCACCAAAGAACTCTATCTATCGCGACAGATTGATATTCAGCCCTGCTTCAACACTCAATTCCTCTGCGAACTCGCCGACCTGGCCTCGGCCAACCGTCTCGAGTTGTCCAACATCCAAGCCGGCATCCCGGTGCAGTCTGCGAGCGCGCCCGAAGAGACCTCCTCCGACACAATTGATGATATGGAGCTCGATCTTGTCAAGTCAGTCTCGAGTGGGCAAGCCCCGCTCGTCCAAGAGCTCTTGGACCGCATGAAGCAGCACCCCTCGCCCGATGACAGCGACCGCCTCTCACGCGTCTTTTGGCACGCCTGCTCCGAAGGCTCGCGCGACATCATTGATCTGCTCGTTGCGACCGACCTGGTCAACTACACCTACGTCGACGATATCAACGAGCGCTCTTGCCTGCACGTCGCCGCCATGACGGGCCGTCGCGACTTGCTCGAGCTGTGCACCCAGCACGGCGCCGACGTGCGTGCCACCGACGCCTACGGCCGCACCGCCCTGCACTATGCCACGATGAATGGCTTCAGCGAGTGTGCCTCGTTCTTGTTTACTCACCATGCCGACATTGAAGCGCGTGACCACGACGGATTCACGCCGCTGCTGTACGCTATCATCAACGGGCACACGCCATGCGTCCAGGCCCTGATCGAAGCCGGCGCCGTCACCGAGCCGCATCACGACGGCGACCACGTGCCGCTCTCGCTCGCGTGCTACTATGGCCATACCGACATTGCACTGATGCTTTACGAGCGCGGCGCCAAGAACCTGCCGAACGCCGAGTCGCTCTACCCGCTCCACTTGGCCGCGCGCCAGGGCCACGTCAAGCTGTGTCGGATGCTGGCCCAGCAAAAGGAGGACGTCGATATTCCGGACAAGTATAACTCGTGGACGCCTCTGTTTTGGGCCGCGAGCGACGGCCATGCCGAATGCGTCCGGATCCTGATCGAGGCCGGGTGCAAGATCAACGTCAAGGATGAGTATGGCAAGACCGCGCTCTACTATGCGGCGTGGGAGGGTCAGATGGAGTGCATGCAGCTTCTTATCGAGGCCGGGTGCGAGACCGAAGGCTTGGAGGAGCCGCCCCAGGTGAGCACCACCGCTGCACCGTCGTCCCAAGATGATCTCGAGCATGAACTTGACACGATCCCTTCCTTGTCGCTGCCGCCGCCCATCATCCCTTTCCGTATCTACGGCCACAGCTACCTCGACCGCAAATATCAGGTCCAGATCAGCCTGCGCCAGCCGCCCATCCGTCTCTACGACAATACACAGATCTCGTCGCTCAAGCTGATTATATCCTCCAAGCCTGACACGGGTATGATCCCACACAGCGTGATCCTGCCCTTGGTCGACGACCGTGAAGTGTTTAGCTTCCAGGTCGACAAGCTGGACGACTTCTTGCTCGAGTTTGACATTTATGCCACGTTTGGCTCCAAGGTCCTGGGTCGCGGCGTCGCCCTGCCCGAGACCTTCTCCGAAGCCAACTTCAAAATCAACGAGGGCCACCGGACCGTGCCCCTTCTCGACGGCCATCTCAAGGTGGTGGGCGAGCTGTCCTACGATTACTCGGTGGTCAAACCCTTCCGCGGCGTTCAGCTCGAGATCGGCGGACGCATCGAAACCTACTGGAAGTCGACGAACACGATCTTGCCGTCGACCACAGCGTCGGCCGCGGCATCGCCCAACTCGGCGTCCATCCACACGCCCGAGCCGCCCGCGCCCGTGCAGCAGTTCACGGCCACCACCGCGCTCAACATGACGCCGACCACGTCTGCGAGTGCCGGGAGCGTCGCGACCACCGCGAATGCCGCCGTCGCAGCGGGTTCGTCCTCGCTGCCTTCCTTCATTACCGCTTCCTCCTTATCAGGCGATTATATCCGCGCCGTGGTGCAGCTCACCAAGGACCTGGTCCCGGTGGTATTTGCGAACTGGCTCGTCCCGCTCGAAGCACTCGACCTGGCCGTCTCGGATTTGACGTACGACCAATTCCGCCAGGTTGGCCAAAGACTCCTGGCGTCCCATGAGCAGCCAGACCAGGACCTATGCACGGTGACGGGAAATAGCAGGGTGATCCAGCGACTATGTAACCATAAAGAGTTCATGTCGCTCGAGCATGTGCTCAAGGTAGGAAACCGAACCAGAAAGAAAAAAAAAGAGGACGAGAAGACGATGGTAACCATGTGACAGAGTTTACCGGCCTCGATGGGCATCCATCTGGAGCTGAAATACCCCATGGCGCGCGAGCTGGACCTCCACTCCTTTTCGAACCTAGCCGACCGCAACACGTTCGTGGATGCGGCGCTGCAGTGTGTGTATGACCACGTACGGACGTTGCCGGCGGCTGCGAGCAGCCGGAGTATTTTCTTCTCCTCCTTCAATCCGTCGATATGCACGGTGGTGAACTGGAAACAACCCAACTGTAAGATTGACATGGTTTTTTTTCCATGGTTTGATTTTCGATACTCATCCTGGTCCACCAGATGCGGTCTTCTTTAGCACTTATTGCGGGCTCAATAAGGACGAGACACGAGGCGTGAAGCGACGATTGGATCAAGACGAAGCAAAAGACACGAGTCAAGACGATGTGCGCTGCAGATCACTCAAGGAAGCGGTCAAGTTTGCCAAACGCAATAATCTGTTGGGTATTATTTGTGAAGCCACGCCCCTCGTAAGTACCAAAAAGAGAGAAAGAAGAAGAGCTTAAAGTATCGTGGTCTGACCTTACGCGTGTGTTATCAGGTACGGGTCCCTTCTTTGATCAAGAACATCAAAGAAAGCGGATTGATTTTGGTCACCTTCGGACACGTCAACGACGACTCGCGATACCGGTCCATACAAGACAGGCACGGCGTGGACGCAATGATGATACATCAGCTTGTACATTTCAACACGACGATGGCTGGTGCTGGTTTCTGATGATGCATGATAATATAATACTCTTCTCTGTCTCCCCCTTTTCTTTCTCCTCTGTCCTCCCTCCCTCTCACTGTCCTCTGCTTTTTGTCACTTGTCCTCTCTGTCCTTTTATGCTCCTCGTCTACGTTTATCTTTCTCTCCATCATCCGTATCAATGTGTGCAAGAAACTGTCTCACTTTTTTTCTTTTTCTTTTTTCCTTCTTCCTTTGTTTGTCAATACAATGTAACGAAAACATCCATTTAAATACAACAATCCTTTGGGGTGTCTAATGGTCTACAATAATTTAGGCGCGGTATTCCTTGAGTTCCTCGTCATCAAAGCTGACAAAGGTACCGGACAAGTTCAAAGGAGCCTTGGCAGCCAGCGCGGCCAGGACGTGCGCAGGATCCTCCGGCTTGAGAAGCTTGCCAGTCTCCTTTAATTCGACAAACTTCTTGTGGTCACCCTGCATGGCTTCCTGACCGCTGGAACGGATAGTGCCTTGCATATCGGTGTCGACGATACCGGGGCGGACAGCGATGGTGGCGACATCGGGTTCTTCGGCAGCGAGGGTCGAGGTCAAATGGTTCATGGCCGCCTTGGAGCTATAGAAAGACGAGGTCAGTCCATGCGTGCGATTGCTTCTCTTCCTATATGCACTTACGCGCCATAAGCACCCCATCCGCGGTAACCCTTGGAAGCCGCACCGGACGAGACCATGATGATGGCGCCCTTGGTCTTGCGAAGCGAAGGAAGAGCCTCCTGGACGAGGGTGATGACCGAGAAGAAGTTGACTTCAAACAAGCTGATGCAAGATATGGGTTAGCACACTTTATTGTTCTGCAGCTTATGACCTCCGTAGCGACTTACTGCTTCCAACCCTCGACGGGGCTGTCCGCGACCGTGGCGATAGGCTCCAGCACACTACATAGACACAGGTGAGTTGAATGGACAAAAATAGATAACCCTGGCAAGGGGCGTGAAACTTACCCGGCGTTGGCAATCACGGCGTTGAGCTGGCCCCACTTGTCCAAGGCACGACCGACGGCATGACGCGCGACGTCTTGGCTGGTGACGTCGCCCACGAGCAGCTCGAGCGCGTCTTGCTTGCCGAGCTGGGCAGCATCCGCCTTGAGGGCATCCAGCAACTCGGCGCTTCGGGCCACAGCAACCACGCGCGCATTGAACTTGGTCAGCGATTGAAGGGCAATCGCCTTGCCAATGCCTTTCGAGGCGCCGGTGACAATAAATACGGGTGACGACATAGTGGAAGGAAAAATTACTGGGAAAAGCGGGTTGGCTTCGGTCGAAATCGCATGCCGCATTTTTATTCAAAGACAACGCGGGTATTAGGCTCTGTCAAATATGCCTGGTATATTTCATCTCCGAGGATAAACCTCTCAGGTGACCTGCTGTCCCGAGGGGCTCAGACAGAAGTGAAAGCTTGGAAACCCACCATACATGGAACACTGTCACACACTGAGACGTACAGAGATGTGTACAGAAGCAGCTTGTATCAATTATGGATTACTAAAACGGCGGTCAATGTCAATAGTTCGCGTTCTCGGTGGAGTGCAAGTGCATCATTTGAGAACACAGGCGCACGGTGGCTCCAGGCTGCCATTACTATTGCTAGGAAGATATAAAGAATACAAGAGTAGCAGCCACCGTGCTGCTATATAAATTATGATACAGTACCACCTTGCTATTATGAGACTTTCTCTTTGTGAAGCTGTTTGAGGGTAAGTTCGCAGACGTATAATTATAGAAAAAATATGCTTGACCAAAGCTTACTTCTCGTAATTATCGAGAATCTCTCGGAGGGAATATGTGTAAATGTCTAATGACTCGACCTGCTGCTCTCGTAGTGTGCTAGTACATGTCCTCGAGAAACTATGCATTAAATACTATTATAGTTGTGATTATGTATTTCTACATAGAAGAGCAGAAGGATATCATTATCTGGAGTATACGCTCCCATCATGAGGTTTCAGCGCTGGTTCTCACGCGGATACTTGGATACTATAAACGATCGTTCTTTATGAGAACTGATGACAGTGCCGTTGGGCAAAGTGCAAGAGTAAGGTGTCCTTTCTTCCTTACTGATCAGGTTAAAAAACACGCTGTACGTGTCTCCAGGCCCCCAACTCATTGGCATTGTTCGATAAAATGATTTGACAGACTTATAGTTCCAAAGATACATCAAGGCCTTCGACAGGATATCCATCCGTAGCCATCATAATATGCATGTAATTCTGGGTGTTGAGATCCGCAGACTCGGTCTGCAAGTGGTTGAACTCGCGGTCCACAGGCGCACGCCATCCGGCATCTTTCTGTCTATTCTAATCTCGTTGACCTTTTTTCGCGTATGACTTAGGCACCGTAATTCCTGAAAACGATCCAAAAGGCCAACGAGAAGCGCGACGTATGTCTAGCAACCTTTTCCTGTACCCAGCGAACTTTCTTGGCTTGGAGTAAAGCCTAGCCGTTTAAGACGGCGGATCACCTGATTGTTTCGTCTGTCGTATTCAGTGCGTTGTGAAGTGACTTTTCACATAGTCGACATGAATTTCTTGCAGTCTGTATCCACCACCAATTCACCTGGCGCAGTCCCGTGACCCCCGCCCAAGTTGCAACAAATTTTGCGCAAGCCCTGGCGGAAGCTGTGTTTTTTGTTTTCTTTCCTTATCTCCAAATCATGTCGCTCGTCTACAGACCCAACCGCGTTATTGAGCAGCAGAAGTTCTTCCAGGTATATATAGCTTACCTTGGTGCTCATCCACGGCACTTTCGAAATGGGTTGCATTGCCATGGCCATCATGGACTGACAATTCCATTAGGCTCCCTCCAACCAGCTCCTCTTCTTGAAGGGCCCCCGTGACAAGCTCTTTGTCTACTCCACCTTCCTCGTCCTCGGCACCGGTCTTCTCGGCGTCACCTGGGGCACCATCAAGATGGCTCGTGTACGTGGCTCTTTTTTTTGTTTTTGTTTTCGTTTCTGTCCTTTAAGAATCGCGATCTCACATTCATCATTTGTTCATTAGGGCGAGAAATAAGCGCACGGACGTCTGAAAAAAAACAAGTGATTCTCTCGTTTTGTTCTAGAATAGAGCTAGACTCCCTTGCGGCTGCTATAGCACAAGGCTCATAAACACATTTATCCTTCCACTTATGATTCCATTTATATCTGTTCATGCAGTTCGATCAAAGTGAATGGAAGTGGGGTAATGTTTATTCATAGGTGGTTTTATCTGCAATGACAGCTGCAGTGGAAATGACAGGTTTGACATGTGCGTGTGAAGTTTATACGTTGTTTATGTGTGCAAGTGAAGGGTTGCTGATCCACAGTGCCACTTGCCATCATGGGAACATTTGCCTTCCCACGCACACAAACATTTTATGCAGTACACGCGTAAATATTGTATTTCTCCTGCGCACGTCATGACACACCTAAACACGACTACGACTCGTCCTGACTTTCGGTGCTTAATCTGCTACGGACACGGTATTGACTGGACAGACTGTGGACATGCCTCAGGTATACTGCAGTATCTGCTCCATACTCCACACCGCGCTGTATCCCGGAACACAAGGACCGAATAGAACAGCAGTGACAGGCCATTTAGCAGGATGAGATAGGACTCGACTCTTCCCATAGAAAGTGGATCTGTGGCAGTTAGAGCATCCTGTGCATGCTGCGATACAAGAAAACGCGTCATCGAATACTTGTACTTCCTTAAAATAAGAGTCAGTGAATCGCTTTCCTTCTCAGTTTGCTCTGCTCCATTCTCCTTTCATTGCTTATGGATGGCCGCCTGCGTTGATATTGGGCGCTTAGAGAAGGGTTAGGACTGTAGACAGTGTTATAAGCCTTTTTTCCGTATTTTTTGTTTCGCATCAGAGTGACGCAGAATAGGAAAGAGAGAAGATTGCCATTTGCGGAGGTGTGACTGTTTCTACACGCACCATTTCACGCAGCAGCAGGATTGCCCGACTGAGCTTTTCTCTTATACACACCTTTTGGCAACTGGCTGACAGAGTACGTAAGACGCACCGTGAATCTGGCCTCCATTGACGCCCTTTTTTATTACTTTTAGAACTGAGGCAGTATGGCTGAGAATATAGCCAAGCAGAATCAGTACCAGTATGCTGCAAATTCGAGCCTGGTCCTCCAGGCCGATCGAAGCGGGCTGCCACGCAGAGATCAGGAACCCACCGGCGAACCCGAGACGCTGTGGGGCAAGATTGATCCCAAGGCCTTTGGCTCACGTGCCGAACGCGAAGTGCCCAAGGACATTGCAGAAAAGAAGAAGAAGGCAGCCGAGCGCTCGGAAGAGCAGCAGGAGCGACGACGACGCAAAAAGGAAGAAAGCGCCATCAGCCGCGCTTACGGGCACTCATCTGTCCTTTCTGCGACGGATGACTTTGAAGGCCTCAACTACCGCCCTCGCACTAAAGAGACACGCGAAGCATACGAGCACATTCTGTCGTTTGTGTACGATCACCTCGGCGATCAAGCCCGCGATGTCATTCGGAGCGCTGCGGACGATGTCCTCGAAACCCTAAAGACAGACACCCTCAAGGACTTTGACAAGAAGCGCGAGATTGAATCCGTCATTGGCACCATCGAGTCTGAGAAATTCGCGCAGCTCGTCAACCTTTCAAAAAAGATTACCGATTACGACGCAGGCGATGCCATGGACGTCGATGACAAGGGCCGTGCAGGCGAGATTGACGACGAGCTGGGCGTGGCAGTTGTGTTTGACGAGGAAGAGGAAGAGGAAGAGGAAGAGGACCAGTTTGAGGTGAAGGACGACGACGAAGACGAGGAAGAGGACGTCGCGATGAAGGTGGAACAACCGGCCGAGGAAGAGCAGGAAGAAGCAGGCGAGTCCGACGAAGAGAGCGGCTTCAAGACCGTTCTTCCAGGCGCTTCGGAGCGCAAGAAACAGCGCGGCACGGCTCAGAAATCGGACGCGCTCTCGCCTCACGACATTGACGCTTTCTGGCTCCAGCGACAGGTCGCAACCTACTACCCCGACCCGCACACGGCCCAGGACAAGACCGCCAAGGCCTTTGACGTCCTCGGTGCTGAGATGAACGTCCGCGACTGCGAGAACGAGCTCATGGGTCTGTTCGATTATGACCATTTCGAGCTCGTGCGCGTGCTGGTCAAGAACCGTGACATGGTGTACTGGTGCACGCGCCTCGCCCGTGTTGCGGGCGACGAAAAGACCGCCCTCGAGAAGGAAATGCGCGACAAGAGCATGGGCTGGATCCTGCGCGAGCTGAGCGGCGACCGTGCCCGCCGTGGCGAAGCCCTTGAGCGCAAGGGTGTCGTTGAATCCGCCATGGAGATGGACGAGGACCAGTCGCATCGCAGCCGAGGTGTGCCCACCACCACCACCATCGCTCCCGGCACTACCGTCCTCCCGCGCCAGATGGTCGACCTCGACGACATGGCCTTTGAGCAGGGAGCACACCTCATGTCCAACAAGAAGGTCACCCTGCCCAACGGTTCGTTCAAGCGTTCCAAGAAGGGCTACGAGGAGATCCACGTGCCGGCTCCCAAGCCGCAGCAATTCGCTGATGGCGAGCGTCTTGTCCCTATCAAGGAGCTCCCAGAGTGGGCCCAGGAGGCGTTCCCGGGTGCCAAGAGTCTCAACCGTGTCCAGAGCCGTCTGTATCCCTCCGCGTTCGGCAGCGACGAGAACGTGCTGTTGTGTGCCCCAACCGGTGCAGGCAAGACCAACGTGGCCATGCTGACGATTCTCCGCGAGATGGACAACCACCGCGACCCAGACACTGGCAGGATCGACCTCGATGCGTTCAAGATCGTCTACATCGCGCCCATGAAGGCCCTGGTCCAGGAAATGGTTGGCAACTTTGGCAGTCGCCTCAAGCCATTCGGTGTCAACGTGGCCGAGTTGACGGGTGATCGCCAGTTGACCAAGGAACAGATCGCGACGACCCAGATCATTGTCACGACACCCGAAAAGTGGGATGTGATCACCCGCAAGGCTTCTGACCGGAGCTACACGACCTTGGTGCGTCTCATCATCATTGACGAGATCCACTTGCTGCATGACGACCGTGGCCCCGTCCTGGAGAGCATCGTCTCACGTACGATCCGCAACATGGAGCAGACTCAGGAGCTGGTGCGCTTGGTCGGTCTGTCCGCGACGCTGCCCAACTATACCGATGTCGCTGCCTTCTTGCGCGTTGACCCCAAAAAGGGCCTGCACTTCTTTGACAGCGCATACCGTCCATGTCCGCTCCGCCAGCAATTCATTGGCGTCACCGAAAAGAAGGCCATCAAGCGATTCCAGGTCATGAACGACGTGTGCTACCAAAAGACGCTCGAGCAGATTGAGCAGCGCGAGGAGAATCAGGTCCTCGTGTTCGTTCACTCGCGCAAAGAAACGGCCAAGACGGCGCTTTCGCTTCGCGATATGGCGCTCGAGAACGACACGATCAACCGTTTCCTCAAGGAAGACTCAGCCAGCCGCGAGATCCTGCAGTCCGAGGCCGCCACCGTCCAGGACGCCAACCTCCAGGAGCTGCTGCCGTATGGCTTCGGTATCCATCATGCTGGTATGACACGCGCCGACCGTACCCTCGTCGAAGAGCTGTTTGCGGACGGCCACATTAAGGTGCTCTGTTCGACCGCTACACTCGCCTGGGGTGTCAACTTGCCCGCTCACGCCGTCATCATCAAGGGCACGCAGATCTACTCGCCCGAAAAAGGTCGCTGGATCGAACTGTCCCCGCAAGACGTGCTGCAGATGCTTGGTCGTGCCGGTCGTCCTCAGTTCGACACGTACGGTGAGGGCATCATCATCACCGCGCATTCCGAGATGCAGTACTATCTCTCGCTCTTGAATACACAGCTGCCGATCGAGTCGCAGTTCATCAAGCGCCTGGCCGACAACTTGAACGCCGAGATCGTCCTCGGCACGATCCGCAACCGAGACGAGGCCGTGCAATGGCTGGGCTACACCTACCTCTACGTCCGCATGTTGCGCAACCCCACCCTGTACCAGACCTCCGTGGACGATCTCAAGAGCGACCCCATCCTCGAGCAGCGCCGCGTCGACCTTATCCATTCGGCCGCGACCATCCTCGACAAGTGCAATCTCATCAAGTACGACAAAAAGTCGGGCCGCTTCCAGGTGACCGAGCTCGGCCGCATCGCGTCCCACTTTTATGTGACCCACCACTCGATGGCGACCTACAACCAGCACTTGCGTCCCATGATGAGCCACATTGAGCTTTTCCGTGTCTTTGCCCTCTCGGATGAGTTCAAGTACATTCCTGTGCGTGAGGAGGAAAAGATGGAGCTTGCCAAGCTGCTCGAGCGAGTGCCTATTCCCGTCAAAGAGAGCCTCGAGGAGCCCACAGCCAAGATCAATGTTCTGCTGCAGTCGTACATCTCGCGACTCAAGCTGGAGGGCTTTGCGCTCGTGTCCGACATGGTCTACGTCACCCAGAGCGCGGGCCGCATCCTGCGCGCCATGTTTGAGATCTGCCTCAAGCGCGGTTGGGCCCAACTCACCAAGAAGGCCCTGGATATGTGCAAGATGGTCGAGAAGCGATCTTGGCTGTCCATGTCGCCTTTGCGCCAGTTCAAGACGATGCCGGAGGACATGATTCGCCGTCTGGAGCGCAAGGAATTCCCCTGGGAGCGCTACTATGACCTGAGCCCACAAGAGCTCGGCGAGCTGATCGGCCAGCCCAAGGCGGGTAAGACGCTGCACAAGTTTGTCCACCAGTTCCCCAAGCTCGACCTGCAGGCCCACGTCCAGCCCGTGACGCGTTCGCTGCTGAAGGTTGAGCTCACCATCACGCCCGACTTCCAGTGGGACGAGAAGGTGCACGGCATTGCCGAAGCGTTCTGGATCATGGTTGAGGATGTCGACGGCGAGCACATCCTGTTCCACGACTACTTTGTCCTGCGCCAGCGTTATGCCGAGGAGGAGCATCTCGTCAACTTTACCGTGCCCCTCTATGAGCCACTGCCGCCCAACTACTTTGTCACTGTCGTGTCCGACCGCTGGCTGCACTCGATCGCGCGTCTGCCTGTCTCGTTCAAGAACCTGATCCTGCCCGAAAAGTATGCGCCTCACACCGAGCTGCACGATCTCCAGCCTCTGCCCGTCTCGGCGCTGCGTAACCCCGAGTTCGAGGCCATCTATAAGGGCTGGATCGAGCACTTCAACCCCATCCAGACCCAGGTCTTCAACGCGCTGTACACCACCGATGACAACACGTTCGTGGGCGCTCCGACCGGAAGCGGCAAGACAGTGTGCGCCGAGTTTGCGCTGATGCGACTCTGGGGCGAGCAACAGACCTCGCGCGCGGTGTACATTGCACCTTACCAGGAGCTGGTCGACCAGCGTGTAGCAGACTGGACCCAGAAGTTTGCCAACGTCCAGGGCGGTAAGCGCGTGGTGGCGCTGACGGGTGAGACCAGCGCAGACCTCAAGCTTCTGGAGGTCGCCGACGTGATTTGCGCCACCCCGACCCAGTGGGATGTGATTTCGCGCCGGTGGAAGCAGCGCAAGAACGTGCAGGACGTGCAGCTCTTTATCGCGGATGAAATGCACCTGCTGGGCGACACGCTGCTGGGCCCGACGTACGAGGTGATCGTGTCGCGCATGCGTTTCATGGCCAAGCAGACCGAGAAGGCGATCCGCGTCGTGGCTCTGAGCACGTCCGTCGCGAACGCGCGCGATTTGGCCGAGTGGATCGGTGCCAAGTCCCAGTCGGTGTTCAACTTCCACCCGTCTGTGCGCCCCGTGCCGCTCGAGATCCATATCCAGAGCTACAGCATCCCCCACTTTGCGTCGCTCATGATGGCCATGGCCAAGCCGACTTACCTTGCCATTACGCAGTACGCCGAAGACAAGCCCGCCATCGTATTTGTGCCCTCCCGCAAGCAGTGCCGTCTGACCGCGGTCGATATCATCACCTACTGCATTGGCGACGACACACCCACGCGGTTCCTCAAGTGCGACGAGTCCGACATCAAGCCCCTCCTGGACCGTGTGCAGGACAAGGCCCTTGTCGAGACCCTCCAGCACGGTATCGGTTTCTACCATGAGGCGCTGTCCAAGAACGACCGTCGCTTGGTCGAGCAGCTCTACACGTCGGGCGCCATCCAGGTTGTCGTGGCATCGCGCGACACGTGCTGGGCCATCCCTCTGAACGCACACATGGCCATCGTGATGGGCACGCAGTACTTTGAGGGCAAAGAGCATCGCTATGTGGATTACCCGATCAATGACGTGCTTCAGATGATTGGACGTGCCTGCCGCCCGCGGGAGGACGACACCGGCAAGTGCGTGCTCATGTGCCAGGCCAACAAGAAGGAGTACTACAAGAAATTCCTCTTTGAGGCCATCCCCGTCGAGTCGCACCTGGACCACGCGTTGCACGACCATTTCAACGCCGAGATTGTGACGCGCACGATTGAGGACAAGCAGGATGCGGTCGACTACTTGACGTGGACGCTGCTGTACCGTCGCATGGCGCACAACCCCAACTACTATGGTCTGACGGGCACGACGCCGCGCCACATGTCGGATCATCTCTCGGAGCTCGTCGAAAACACGCTGAACGACCTTCAGGAGACAAAGTGTATCACCATCGAGGACGAGATGGACGTGTCGCCGCTGAACCTGGGCATGATTGCGGCCTACTACAATATCAATTATACCACGGTCGACATGTTCTCGGTCAGCTTAAAGAGCTCGACCAAGCTGCGCGGTCTGCTCGAGATTATCTCGTCTGCAACCGAGTTCGACACGATCCCGATCCGGCACCACGAGGAGGGCGTGCTCAAGCGGATATACGAACGTCTGCCGATCAAACTGGCCCAGCCCAAGTTCAACACGCCACGTATCAAGACCAACCTTCTGTTGCAAGCCCACTTCTCGCGTCTCCAGCTGCCGCCGGACCTCCAGTCGGACCAGGCCTTGATCCTGGGCCGCATCATTCCGTTACTGCAGGCCTGCGTGGATGTGATCTCGTCCAGTGGCTGGCTCTCGCCTGCGCTGGCGACGATGGAGATGGCCCAGATGAGCGTCCAGGCCATGTGGCTGACCGACTCGCCGCTCAAGCAGGTGCCCTACTTTGGTCAGGACGTAATCAAGCGTGCGGAGGCCAAGGGGGTCGAGTCTGTGTTTGATATCATGGAACTCGAGGACGCCGACCGGGACGCTGTGCTCCAGATGGACAATGCCAAGCTGAGCGCGGTAGCCAACTTTTGCAACCGGTACCCGAATATGGAAATTGGATACGACATGGCAGAGGACCTGGCGTCCGGACAAGTCGCGAGTGTCAAGGTCCAGGTCGACCGCGAGATGGACGAGGACGATGAGCTCGGACCGGTTGTGGCGCCCTACTTCCCCGGCAAGAAGGACGAAGGCTGGTGGTTGGTGCTGGGTGACCCCAAGACCAAGACGCTGCTTGCCATTAAGCGTATCAGCATCCAACGCAAGCTTGTCGCCAAGCTCGACTTTGTCGCGCCTGAGGCCGGCCACCACAACCTGCAACTGCTGCTCATGTCGGATAGCTTTGTTGGCTGTGATCAGGAACTGGAGATCGAAGTGGATGTCGCCGAAGGTGAAGACAGCGACAGTGACGCTATGTCCGAGGATAGCGATTAAAAAAAGTTCATTTTCACCCAAACACACCTATTCACCACAACACACACTTTCACTTTCACATTAACACACCATTTCTTTTTCGTTGTACTTCTCTCTTTTTCTTTCTTCACGCGTTGTCGTCATTAAATGCAAATATTCAATTTATATTTCTGTACAGGTCAAAGGAGTTGATTCGGGACGGGTATGAAAATAACGGCTGAGGCATCTCTTTCTTCAACTTTCTGTTTCTTTTTTCATGACCATCAAACTTGGAAGTGGACGATTAGCAGCCATACAAACATTACATGGACTGGTGAGAGCCGACTTCGTAAGTACAAAGGTGGGACGTGGTTCCCATCAAGCGCAAATAGATAGGAAAATAGCGAATTAATCAAAGCTTCTGTAAGAAAATGAGAATAGAACGCGCTACCAAGCCTAAGAGGATCAAAAGTTATACGAGTCTCTATGACTTATCTGAAAGAGGGTGTTCATTGTCTACTATGGAAATAATCTCTTAGTGATGTTTGTTTTGCGTTTGCTGGTAGTTCAGCTTTTAGGGACGCTATTTTGCGCTTGATCAGCTTCTCCAACGTTATATCAATCTCCTCGTCCATAAGTAGCGCGTTGGAGATAACTTTCTGAAGTATTTCAATACGTTCTTGTATCGTGACTGGTGGCTGCACATCAGCGTCGTCGTCGTCGTCGTATTCGTCGTCCTCCTCGTCCTCTGCTTCGACGAGCGTGGTTGACAGGGTCTGCCCTTGGGCGGACTCTTTGTCAAGCTTGTCCTTGGCAAACACGGCAGTTCCTTTGACGGCACCATAGTTGATTAAGGTGCTGTTCTCCTGGCGCTCGACCGCATCTTCGCTATGCTGCAGGGCGCTTTTTCTGACGCGTTTGGCCTGAAGCTCGGCGTCTGTCATTCCTTCGTATTGATCCCTCTTCCTGAGCAGCTTCGAGACCGCGGCTTGCGAGATACCCACACCGTACTCAGAGTAGATCCAGTCGGCCATTTGCTTCTGCGTCCATCGCTTGTGCATCTCGCTCCATTTTGAGCATATTTCCAGGCGCTGCTTGTTACTCAAGCGTGTCACGGTGTTGCTGTTTGCCATGATAAGTTATATCCTCGCTTAAGTTATATTTTTTGACCTTCGGAGCGTATAAAACTTGTCGGCGGGCCTACTGTATCAAAGTACTGATATATTGAACAAACCCTGCAAGGGAGCTCTCTTCAGAAGACCATGACAGACGAAGAGTCGTGGTCCAATGGGAGGTATCGAGAGCGGTCACTCAAAATGGCCTACAGACTTGCGCGTCCTGACTGTTTGAGTTTAATGAAAGTAGAAAAAGGAAAAGTTATTAGAACCTGATTGAAACCGCCGGACTTTAAATCGTCCCTTTTTATCTTCATGCGATGTCCGAGGCTCCAACGAAGAGATAACGTCGAACAGCTTTCGATGTACAGTACATACAGTGGTGCTTGAACAACCTATATGCGCTGAATAGGAAGGCATATGTACTCCACTTTGAGCTGATGGGCATTCACTACGCCGCATCGAGGTTCACGGCTGTCTTGGAACACATTGATCATTGATCCTGCTGCGCCGCGCTGTACGTACTGCTGTTGGAGTGCAATCAAAGGAGAGCTTCTGTTCATTATGCGGAATTCTTCCAAGAGCGCGCCAGAATGGGGACGATTGCCGAACCACGTGCATCTTGCTGTTCCTTTGTCGACAGCAGCTTGATTGGGAGGTGTCGCCAAAGCCAAGGAAGATATCGTCAATGGCGCCAAAGAAGGAAGTGACGCAGTGACTCCAGTTAATGATCAAGATAAAGACGACTTGGCCGCGACTTCGTGGATGATCGACACCACGAAAGTCACGGAGTTATTTGGCGCATACCGGCGACAATATGCTCGATATCACCGCCATACAAGCTGGAAACGTCCTTGCAGGATTGCTCGCTATGGCACATGTCCTGTTTTTTGACCCGAACAACTGCAACAACTGCGAGTTGATATTCACCAACACCAGCAAATTCGACGATGAATTCCTCTAAATCAGTAAGACTATCAGCGCGGTGGACTTGCTTCGCTTTATCCAAGAGTGAGACTTCGGTCACGCTCCAGGTGTGAATGGGCCCCTTCGCCCACGGCTATGGGTCATCACGGTCTCCACTTAATGTCCGGTAACTCTAGTCCACTCCCACCGCTTGTTACATTTAATTCTGACAGGAACGTTAGATGATAAAGAGGACCGTATCACGAGCATCTTGCTGTTCGTTTGTCGACAGCCTGATTTGGGAGGCATCATCCAGGGCCAAGAACGATGTGGTGGTTGGTGCCACAGAAGAAAAAGGACAAGGACAAGAGCAAGAACAGAGGGATGAAATCAGCGCCACGAACGTCACGGGAGTTATTTAGCGCTCACCGACGACGAGTATGCTCGATTACACCGCCATACAAGCTAGAAACGTCGTTGCAGGAACCGGTCGTTATGGCACTTATCTATGCATAGCCCTGGACGACCATAGCAGCTGATATGGCTAGTGTGTTTGGATGGCGCACCTTGACTGACATCTGTGAACATGTTTCAGCTGAGTTGATGCCCGCCAACCTCGACAGTTCAATGACCACGGGTTCCTTCGGATCGGTGCTACTCTAAGTCTGCGGTCGATGAAAACGATATGACCATACGCGAGGGCAAACGCGATCTTTTGGCGTTTGCGGCAGCCACACATGATACTGAAGGCAAAGCAGTTGAAAAGCTTGGCGAATTTGTAAGTTTCTTCAAATTTTGGGTAAAAAGAGCTTATCATGACAGGCGACTCTTTTTAGGCTATCCAAGCTGCCTCGACTCTCAATTCTTGACCCGGACGACGTTGGAGAGGTAGAACTTCAAGGCACGTACTATGATGCCTTTCTGCCCGAAATTATCGCCGATCAAGACCAACGCGTAGCACTGCGATGGACTAACAAGTCCGTGGACGAGGAGCAGACGGATGTTCGGCCAGCTGCTATTCTTTCTAGCCTCCTCCTGCACGATTTTGGACATCCTCTTGGCTTTGCGAGACCAAGCCCGGCAAAAGATCGACATGCTATCAACTTGATTGTCTTCCGCCTTGGCGTCGCCTGCAGGCGCGGTATTGACAAATGGCAGCGGCCTCATTTCCTGGCGTTTATTATCACCATGCGGTGAGACCCGCTTCGCTTTATCCAAGAGTAACTTCGATCGCGCTCCAGGTGTGAACGGGCCCTTCGCCTGCGGTTCATCACAATCTCCACTTAGTTTCCAGTAGCTTAAATCCGTTCTCACCGCTTGTTACATCATCCGAAGCTAAGCAAGTAATACATAAATGAAATTCATCATATCAGTATGTTCCTTGGAAGAAAATGATGAATGGTTATCGAATCTCGTTCTTCATCGCCAAACGCCGCTTCCATTTTCGAATGGGAGCTGCTTGATGCTTTCAGCAATCTGTGCCGTGGTTCTGCCACATGATATCACCCACACTGCCTATAAAAGGAACAGGATGAAAATCCCCCGAAGGCACATATAATTCTGGCTTTTTGTACTTTAGTCGAGTCTTGCCAGAGCTCGGCTCGCATACACACGCTCGGTACTACCGCGTTGCATAATATCGCTGTAAGGGAAGACAGCTATCGCTTCGGTACATATTTGCAATGTTATTAATGCGTAGTCAACTTCTCTGATTGTTTGATTCAGCTGCAGTACTTTCAGATATGCTGAGCTTAGTGATTTTTAAGGTTGGGGTCTTTACGAAGTGGCCATACATATGTACAGTTTATATGGTATTCTAAGTACTGTCATTAAGTGTCTCCATCTCCATCGCAGCAATCATATATTGTCGATATGATGTTGGAAATTGCGTCCAGAATACCGTCATTTGGCTCGAGCTCTTCATTATTTTGACTTTGCGCGTCGCCTGTGAGACCGTCTGTGAGACTCGGATCGTCGGATAAGAGAGTTCCTAGGATGGCCACTAGCAAAAAGTATACGCTCATAAAAAACGTTATGAATACCATTTCGATAATATCCATAACTTCATATGCATCTTCCGGTACGTATCCGGCTTGTTCGTACATGAGGAAAGAAAGCGCGACTAGGAGCATTGAAACAAAGACGCCAAGGACAATCCAGAATGATTTAGGCTTGCTGCGCCTAGCATGTCGCCGCCAGACCCAAAGCTGTAGCAAGAACGCGAGGGGATACGCCCAATAAAGAAACGGCGTGATATACACCCCGCCCCCGAAGTAGCAGTAGAGAAAGTCAACAACAATGACCCACGTCCATATGTAGGCCATGTAGACGCCGTAACCGAATTTATGCCACCAGGCCACTTTCTTTGGCGATTTGTCGTCGTCATCCTCCTCTACCTTGGTTTCGTTGTTGCCTTCTTCTGTATCGACTTTGTTCTTGATTCGTATATAGCGAGCCGTTGGGGTTGTAAGGGCTGACACAGCAATGCACCATGCAAGGCAGTAAGGAAGGATGCCGAAAAACACCTTGAAGAATTCAACGACATCCAGATTGAGACGCTGCGGGTAATCGTATCCGAAGAGGTAAAATGCTACTGCAATAAGATCCATAGCGGCTGCTAGAGTTACGAGAAAATATGGATATAGTTTTCGCTTGATCACCAGACCGGCTATGCCAGCCAAAATGATAAAACTGTCCAGGGCAATGATCACCTTGAAACACTTCGTGGAATATTCATTGTGATCCGGAAAAAATAACATACTCGGACTGATAAAAAAAAGTAGTCGATGGTAATATGCCAGCAGAGGTGTGGAATGGTCAGAATTTCGAGGGGAGAGACATAGCAAAAAGGTGTCAGTGAGCTGTGGATCTGCTTATATTTAAAGCACTGCCGTTGCACAGCGCTAGTTAGATACAGTGCACAGCCTCACACGGTTCACATAGCGCTGGACTGTTGCTGCAGCACCAGCAGTCTGTTGTTCGTCTGGATGATTACCCGAGCCACACACACGATCGGAAAACGTGTCACACTACATCAGCCTTTCTTTAACCTTGCTGAATGGAGATGAAGTTCGTCGTACATGTAAATGCTCATACTTATGGCTGGAGAGCTCACATATGCAGGTGTGTAAAAAGCAACATTCTGTAGAGTTCTTACACTTTGTCTTTGGAGTTTCTTTGTACAGGAATAACACTTCTCCCCTCGTGTGTCTAAAACGACTCGCATAGCAGCGTGGGAGCTCTTTGTAGCTAGATATTCTTGTAAACCGGGTATTGGGACACAACTGTGGTGCTTACTATATAAGGGAAAGCTATAGAATCACCGGGAGTTATCGTCGGCTCTGAGCCACACTTGAGCGTAATGGGTGAAGAAAATGGTCCTCAATAGGAAGGTGCGAAAAAGCCTACAAGGCTTGATAGTTGCATCCAATCTCAGTAATTGAAGATCATATCCGAATGATCTCCATGCCATATGATACTGTTGACGTTCATACACCATCAGTGAGGTGGAATAATGAGCAGATGATGCTAATGTATTTAGTGTAGGATGCTATGACTTGTCTCGTGGCCGCTTTTGCTTCTGACTTTAGCCATACAAAAGGTAATAAACAGAAGCTCAGGCAGTAGTATGCATCATACAACGCATAGAAATACGGGATAAAAGACGAAGGTAAAAAGAAATGGAACGTATGACATGTTATAGAGATGTGCAACGTCCCGTTAATGTCCAGACAGGCGTACAAAGCTTAGAAATGGGGACAAAAGCGTCTTGAAACGGATAGACTTATGGGACCGATAGATAGTATGAGATTATCAAAATCAACCTATGTTTTGAAAAGTCACCGCGCTGCGTCCTGCGGCGTACATGCATAGCGTTTAAATTCTGGCAGCTTCTTGGTGTGTCCCACCTCCGACACTATCACAAGGCTGCAATATCATAGTTTGATGCTAGTACGTGTATCTTCACACTATATTGAATTGATAGTGGCCAGACGTTGAGTGAATAGCATAATCGCGCATGCTTCTCGAGAGAGTCTTGATAAAGAGTCGTTGATCTGTTACCTATCTATATACGAAGATACGATGAATGAATAGCGATAAAACCAATCGCGTTTCTTTACAAAGTTATATAAGTAAGGTCCAGGGAGCACGGATGTCGGCTTTTGGTTCGACTGGAACTCGCAATAGTAGAGTATACCATTGAATTTAGTCGATTGTACATATTGTCATACAGTGAACACTAAGGTCCTCACTTACATGATACCACCTTGTATCCGGATCAAAGACATTTGAAATTATTTAAAGAAGCGGGTTAGGTGAGGGTAACGGGGAGGATAAAGCAGGTTATGGCTGTGTAGTATGGTTATTACAAGTAGAGCGGGTCGGTATGATGAATGAGAAGTGACATGTGTTGGTCCTCGCTGACAAAATTTCTCCTGTCTTATTGAACGGACTCTGATAAATTACTCGCTTTCCAGATGACTCGTGAATAAGGATACATGTTCCAATCAGAGCTCACTGACGGCGTCTAATGATAAGACTAGTAGATTGATAGTGCATATATGAACTTACATAAATATTATTATATTCAATCATTGCTGCTATACTTCCACTCTTAAGTGCATAGATGGCTGAGAGTAGGAAGCTGACCTTGGTATGTGACAAACAAGAAGTAATCAATGTATGACGCCATTATGAGTAAGCGAAAAAGTGCAGAAGAGATAACGTCCCAAACAAACAAACATTGATACTTGCATGATCATATCAAATTGCTTTTAGTGTAAGAGACTTAACGTTTTCGATCTAATACGAATATTCATGGCTGCTACATGCGTTGCAGTCTGTCGAGACACAGTGTATGCCAATGAAGAGCGAACACGTAATATGTGAGCAAAAATCAACAGCGAAAAAAGACGAATAAAGTTTGGATGGAGTAAACTTTCGCGATAGCGGGTGGATTTTGCAGCATGCTAAGAAAAGAAACGCACACGGTTTCCCGTTTCTTCCCAATCCAGTCTCCATGAGCCATTCCCAGGACGAAGAAAGAGAGCCTCGCTCTTTTGCGGAAGTGGATCGTCTTGGTAGCGATGTTTCTATACACACAAGCAGACGTGCAGAGACCTGGAGCGATCTCAAGCCGTATGTGAAATGTCTGGTGGCTGCCAACTTTATAAGCATCATTTGCGGCATCAATGACGGTAGTCTTGTAAGCCATGAGCCTTGCTACTATTCATGTACAGCAGTATAAACAACGGGGCGTATACAGGGTGTCATTATACCAAGGCTCAAAAGCTATTACGACGTGCCGAACGAGACGGTGTCGCTTCTGTTTCTGTTTAATTCGTTGGGCTATTTCTTGGCTGCAGGCGTCAATGGCTTTGTTGTCCAGAAAGTAGGACAACTGAATGCGCTGTACATCGGTGCCTGCTTGGTCCTGTTCGCTTATGGCATGCTCAGCAACGGCTTCCCCTTCCCCATCCAATCGTGTTTTATGCCCGTGCAAGGCGCGGGTATCGGTAAGTACACCATGTGACGTGAAATGGGCACATTCTGAAGTTTCTTTTTCGTCACATGGGTCACCTCAGCTTTCTTGGATGCGGGAATGAATGTGTACGCCAGCGGAACGCCCATGGCTACCCTGATGCTGAATATTCTCCATGGTAAGGCAATTTATATAATATAAGCTCGTCGCGTAATGTTAACATTTGATAGCTGTGTATGGCATCGGCGCTATGCTGAGTCCTATCATTGGTACCATCCTACTCGCACATGATATCTCCTGGCGCGGAATGTATGCCGTCATGTCCGTCTTTGCTTTCGTCAACCTCGCCACCATTTTCATCGGCCTGCGCAATAACCCGATTGACAGCGCAGATCACGCGGAGGACGAGATTGGGGAGCGCGAAGGCCTGCTGCAGAGAGAGCACGACGACGTCGAGAGCAACGGCCGTGCTTCTCCCACGCCCACCATGGACAGCAACCTTTCTCAGCCAAAGAAGGACGATGGCCTCGTTCGCCGCGCCATCATGAATCCGATGTCCCTCCTCGGTGCTGCTTATATCCTGGTTTATGTCGGTACTGAGGTCACTGTCGGCGGCTGGGGCTATACCTACCTCACCGAAGGTCGCAACGGCGACCCAATCCAAGTCGGTCAAGTCATTGCCGGCTACTGGTTTGGCCTTGCTGCAGGTCGTATCATTCTCGGCTTCGTGACTGAAAAGTATGGCATAAAACGTATGATCACTCTTTTCACGGTTATGACCGCCGTACTGTGTCTTGTCGTATGGCGGGTAGATAACTTGGTCGTGGACTATACAGGTAGGCACTGTTTGTACCCTTTTGCAATATGGCTCACTACTTTGTTAGCCATAATCTTTATCGGATTTACGCTGGGCCCCATGTTTCCTTCGACCATTGCCCTGGCTTCCAAGGTGTTGCCTAGGAAGATGCACGCTGCGTCCATCGGCTTTATCGCTGGGTACGGTTCGCAATGATTTTAGCTCTAGCTGTTAACCGAAAATGCTTTGATTAGACTTGGTGCGGGCGGAGCAGCCCTTTTCCCCTTCTTGACGGGTCTCATATCTGGCAAGTACGGTATTCTTGTCATGCCCATTGTTGTATTCGCCATGAGCTTGGGCATGCAAGTACTCTGGACCTTCGTGCCTTCCGACAAGGCAAAAAGGACCGAAGAGCGTGAACAATAACGTGCGTCCAAACGACCTATTTATCCCTTGTATATAGCATGATTGGACCTCTGCTTTTTCTCACATCTGCCCTCCTTTTTTTCTCTTGCTACAATCAACATATAAAGAGCTTCGCCTTGACCTCACAAAAAAGTATAAGAGTCCATTTCCAATGTTTAATGGTTTTCTTGGTTCCGTCCACCACACATACTACGATAGAGAGATAGACATTGAAAGCACATGATTTTCTTTCTTGCAAATCGATACAGACGAAGTGGGCAATTATCGCGACCACGATCGGCTGCGGCTTCGATATCGGCGGCGTCTGGGCGGGGAGCGCGATCGACGGCGGTAAGAGCGGCGCTCATGCTTTTCACCCATGTACTCGCCCGGGGTCGGTGTGTGGGGACGGTGGGTCACGGAGTAATCAACACGGATACGTCTGTCGTCCAGATCCTAGAACAAGATGTCAGTCAAAACGTCCCCTAAAGCAGATGCCAGACATACCATGTCGTTGGTAGCGATACGGGCCTTCTCGGCCTCGTCCTGGCTCACAAAGTAGACGAAGCCAAAACCGCGCGAGCGGTTGGTCTAGCAAAGCGAAGGGTAGGTTAATAGAACTGTATACATGATGTTTAATACACTTACTCTGTGGTCGTACACGACAACGACCTTTTCGACCTCGCCATACTTTTCGAAAACTTCACGGAGATCACTCTCACGCGTCCGCATGCTCAGGCCAAACACACCCAGAATTTTGGAAACCTCGGGACGATCCTTTGGAAATGCATTAGCTTTGACTTTATCTCGTAGAATATCTTACTTACGCGAGTTCCATGCATTTCCTTTTCCTTGCGGTCACTAAAGAAGAGATTGCGCCTTAGCGATCCATTCAACAAAAAAGAGGTTGCAATTTACCGTCGTTGCGAACGGTTGACACGGCTACGGCGTGGGGAACGGCTGCCATAGCGGCGAGGAGAGCGGCTATCGTAGCGACGGCGGCGGCGCGGCGGCGAGATGCTAGTGTTCAGAGGAGGTGTGTTAGAGAGCCAGACCATCTTGAATTGGCCGTTCGGACGGTCTTGTGTATAGAGGGTATGAAAGAAAACAATGGGAATGCTTGAAGTTCTCTCTCTTTTTTCCTTGTCCCGCTATAAAAAAAGGATCGCATGGTCTTGCTTATATCTTGCGCGCGCCCATTATATACTTCTTTCTTCATCATCTTCTTCATCTCAGCCGTCTGCATATACGTTCGGCTCTTTTTAATGATCGCGCGCAAAAGAAAGAAAGAGTTATCCATGCCCATCCCCCTCTTTCCAACGCGTCCCGTCTCAAGAAAAAAAAAGCAGCAACACCACCGGACATTTCCGTAGAATGAAGAAGGAAGAAGGGACAAAGAAAAAGGGAAAAAAGGACGGGAGAAAGAAAAAGAAAAGAAAACGAAAAGAAAAACGAAAAGAAAAGAGTAAGAAAAGGGGACAACATACCTTCTGCTTCTGGAGCGAGAGATAGAAGGCGAACGACGACGCGAGCGACGGCGAGGCGAATAATCACGACGGGAACGACGACGGGGCGGCGAGCGAGAGCGGGAGGGGCTGCGACTGTAGCTGCGTGCGCGTCCACTGCCTCGTCGTGAGCGTCTGCGACTGCTGTAAGGCGATACGCTGCGGCTGGCAGAACGGCTGCGACTCTGACGACGTGGGCTGGGCGTGCGGCTGCGTGAAGGTGAGCGCGACTTGGCAGGTGCACGCTCAGGCGAACGACCGCGTTCATCGTCCACCGTCATGGCATACGGATCGGCCACAGGTGGTTGATCGTATTGGTAATCCTAATCACAATATCCGTCCGCTCAATACAGTGTCAATCATGCCAGGCATGTCCAATTTTACCATCAGAGCAACTGAAGACTGGGTGGGAACAACAGAAATGCTCCAACTTCTCAGCCGCAACAACTTGGAAATTGACTGCTGTGACTGCACATGATGCAATATGCATACACACGCTTGTATGCTCTTTTCTTCTTTCTTTTTCATCTGCCTCCTAGCATAGGCTTTAAAAAACAATGGCGTCTTTGTATTATCATGTGGAAGAATGACATGCTTATATCAGACACGATGGTAATCATAGCAACGTCGTTAACCAAAGTGCACGTAAAGAACACCGCATGACGTCCGTAAAAAGATCTCAATTTCATTGTCCTACTTATGGTAGAGGGCAAAGTTTCCAAAATTTTAAACAAAGCAAAAGAACCCTATACTTCACGCTGTTCATGCATTGTATGCTCAGGCTGGAAAGATAAAGTACATTGTGCACAATAATCTGCTATGTTCAATGGTGTCTTTCCTGTGGAAGCATATCGTAGTGAATGACTCTGCCAAGCAGGGATATCCCTCCGAAGAGAAAGCTCCTCTGTTGAACAAGCAAATACACTTGCTGTACGGATGACATGGGTCTCTGTCTAAGTAAGTTAAGACTGACTCGTACCGAGTCAATTCCATACACACACATACACACACATACATATATACATATATATGCATGTTGAGGCATATATTGACAGTTACAAAATTGGGTAATTAGGTATGTATAGTTGATTTGACATAAAAAGAAGCAAGAGTCCTCGTACGTACGACAATACGACTCAATACTATTACAAGCGACAACGCCTGTTTCTGTACAGTTATAATGGAAATAAAAGGTGTTACGCAGTCCTCTACGTGGACAATTACAGTTTGAGACTGAGCTCGGCATCAATGTCCTTGACGCGCGCCTTCATTGCCTCGACCTCGGCCAATTTGTCCTGAAGCGTCTGCATCTCCTTCTCGAGTGATTGCTGCTGTTCGCGCGTGCCAATCTCCTCGAGCTCCCACGTGCCGTGATTGCCAGTGAGACGGAGGAGGTACTGGTGATATTTAAACAGGGCAGGACGATGCGAGATTGTCAAGAGCGCTGAAGAGGAAAACATCTGAATAAGGATATTCTCCAGGTCCATTGAAAAAAACTTACTGATATTCATTTCCTTGGCATGGGCATACATAAGTCCCTCAACGTCGGCAGAGACAGCGCTCGTGCATTCATCGAGGACGGCATATTTGGGATGATGGTAAAAGAGACGGGCCATATTGATCTGCGCGTGGCATGTGAGTAGAGGTGATAGGAAACAAGCTGAAGCTTACTCTTTGCTTCTCACCGCCTGAGAACACGTCCTTCCACTCTTTCTTGGTTTCCCAACCGCCTTCACGGCTGGGGATATATGCCAGGCGGACGACCTCAAGGATGTGCATCAGCTCCGCGTCCGTGCGGCCAGCCTTCTTCATGTCTTCGACCGAGTGAGGGTATATGACCCTGTCCACCTTGTTGTGAGATAGCGCTCGCACAGGGTGCTTAAAACTTACTGGTCTCTCAGCGTGCCTTGGCTGAGGTAGGGTCGTTGAGGGATATAAAAGATCTCCTTTTCATTCGGTCGTGACAGTGTACCCTCTGCATACCAATTTAGGATGTGCAAACATGCGTGGATATCTTTGCTTACCGAAGGTGGGCCACAGCGTAGCAATGACACGGGCCACAGCCGTCTTGCCAACGCCGTTCGGACCGGTTACGAGCATATGCTCGCCAGGACGGATATGGACGTTCAGGTTGTTGACCAGAACCTCACCTTCACGGTCCTTGCCAGGCGCAGGTGTGACAATAGGGACATTTTCGAAGCGAATGCCGTCCTCGCCGAGCTTGATCGTACCACGGATATTGGTCAGCGCATAGCGGAGTCTTTCCTCGCCCTTGCCGGGGCCGTCATACTCGCCTGCGTGGAGCGCGTGCAGGACGGACAGAAGACTGTAGACACGCGTGGTGTAACCAGCCAGCTCGGCCAGTTCCTTGTACGAGTACATCATACGTCCACCCGCATCCGCCAGTGAAATCATCAATCTAAAATGGGTGTAAGCATCTCTCCAAAGCTTATTCAAATTCTTACCTCTTGTTGGTGATGAAGCTGCGCGTGCGGGATCCGACCTGGGAGCTTTCGTCCTTGGGCGTGGCGGTCAGCACCGCCGTGGCACCGGCCAAGTTGGGCATGAAAACTGGGATTGCGCACAGCACGAGCCCAAACGCACTCCAGGCATACTTGATCAAGAAATCCTCAAACATGTTGTAGCTGATGCGAATCTTGTAGATGGAGTTGATATGTTTCACTAAGCGCACATAGGCACGATCCAGAATGGACAATTCGAGGTCGCCACCGTTGTAAAAGGCGATTTCTTCGGCATTCGTGATGAGGCGAGTGTGAGCCGCACGGAAATCACCTTCCAGCTTGGCCTCGATCGCAGCCAACTTGCCAAACGAAGGCGTGACCGCACGGAGCAGTCGGGCCGTAATAAAGTAATTGATCGTCAGACCCACCGTACCGGCCATACCAATGGACTTCATGAGCTGGTAATTGAAAATGACGGTATCCAGTAAAGGTTTAGCGAGATTCGAGTAGAGCGAAGCAAGCGTGTCGCAAAACTTGGCAATGTCGGTCGTGATGAATCTAAGGGAGCATGAGTCAAAAGGCAACGGGTCATTTTCATCACAGGATACGTACTGATCGGCGCCTTGGATTCTGCCATCAAGGTTAACAGCTTTGTAGAATGTCTTTTCCTTGTCGAGATACAGGTCGTGGACATAGCGCGTCAGCCGTGTACGGAAACCAATAGACAGTTTCGATTGAAGGTACCGAATCTGACCCGATAATAAGCAAACTATGTCCCTGAAATTATCTGTCGATAATATTGAACCTACCATGCTGTTCGTGTAAGTGGCAGGAATGGCAATTGCAAACCAATAGATCAGGCCCGTCAGGAAACGTTTGCCACGTCCACCCACCTATGAAACAGAAGAATGGCACAGGTCAGCACGAGGAAACAGTAACGAGAAGAAAAGAAATAGAAATGAGATGAAAATTACCAAATCGCGGACAATACGACCATCGAGACGAGCTACAACGACGGACAGATAGGTACGCAGAATAAGAAAAGCCGAGTGGAGGACGAGCAAGAAGGCTTCCTTGCTGCGCCAGCTAGGGAAGATGATGGCCGCAATGGCGCGCAATTGGCGTTTGAACTCGTCATTGACACCGACTTTTTGGACAACGTCGACGACGGGAAACATGGAGCGATGCTTTCGGAAAGTGTCTGGGTCAGTCTCGGTGAAGAGGGTCTTTTTGGTTGTGCTGAGCAAGTCGCCGACATGCTGCTTATGAAGAGGCGAATGGCGTTTGCGGTAAACATAGGCAAGCGACGACGCAGCCAGGGCCGCAGCCACCCACGCACTTCGCGGGTGTTGGTCCAACGGCCGCGAAAGCAGAGGCATAGTTTTGGAAAGAGAGAAAAAGGCCTGCTCTTTGTCACAGCAGAGGGAAAAAGTAAAAATGAAAAGCAGACTGCTTCAGGATGCATGTGATTTTGTGTACGTTCTATTCTACAAAAAGCATGTGAATTATCCAAGCACTCGTTCTCTTTCCATCTCCTGGCAATCTCATCCACGCTATCATCATCCTCTTTGCTATGCACTTTTATCATGAATAAACTAGCTCGAAGAAAGTAGATGATGGTATACTAAGCAGCGACTTCAGAAGAAGAAAGTGCTTCTTTCTGCGAGGTAGCCCGCGGGAAAAAAAAGGGATGATGAGCAATCTTCACATCTCTCTGCTTGCACAACGTGGATTGCACTATACACTCCGCAGTGACGCTATCTGTTGCACAAAGATGGAGTCGCTGCCATGTGTGAGTATGTGGGTGTGTGTGATCGATCACAGCTTTGTATCACGGGGTCCACTCCATGATAAGGTTGACTGGAGCGTTACGTGCTCTGTTCAATACTGACAATACTGACATACAATTTAAACGTGTTCAGGCGTAGACGCTTATCAGTATGGATGTGCAACATGTGTTTGCGTGCCTAGATTTGTACTCGACAAAAACAATGTTTTTTACTTACGCTGATGGTATAACTAGCAACCAGAGAATGCTCTACTTACAGTCCACTTGTCTGATAGTTTCTCGGGCAGTTCGCTGCCGCAGAAACGTATAAGCGTCAGACACATGCTGATATAGATCCGCTCCAGTCTGCATTCTTAAAGAAACCCAAGTAACAAGTACTATTATTCCTATAAACTGACTTCACGAATGGGCTGTTTCTATTCGTCTGCTCTGGTCTGCTCTGGTCTGCTCTGGTACTCTTTTCTACTGGTTTCGCTTATTTAATATCTCCGCACCTGGGCTTATTTACCACCTTGTATCAATGTAGACCAACATAGAGAATACTTCTATGTAAAGAGGCTAATACAGCCATGGAAAAATAGCCAATTCTGTATAGACTC
Organism: Syncephalastrum sp. PYS2702; assembly: GCA_023630325.1. NCBI lineage: Eukaryota > Fungi > Mucoromycota > Mucoromycetes > Mucorales > Syncephalastraceae > Syncephalastrum > Syncephalastrum sp. PYS2702. The sequence goes on from JAMAMT010000118.1 coordinate 47,997, forward strand.
TTATTTGTTGGCTTTTGCTGCCTGGTCTCCTGCCAACGTTGCCTACGCAGATTATGACAGGCACTGATGGCAAACTGATGAAGCTAACGTATGAATGACAGACCCCAAGCTACCAAAAGACACTGTTCAAAGTACGAACTAAAGCGCTGACGTCCTAGGCACAGCTGTGGTTTTTGCAAATTGTGTTATTTTCACTTTGACAATCGAGTGGGTCGGCATTATTACCAGCTGAGTTCATCATGGAAATATTGTGCATTTGTGTGCGTGTGGCTGGTGCATTTCCAGCAGGAATTGTCTCGAGATTTTTTTCTGTGCCTATTCTTTTTTTTTTTTTAACAATTGCAAATACAAAATGGTCGACAAGGGCAGAAATCAGGCAAAGCAACAAAACAAGAAACCAGTGACGAACGACAACCGTTTCAAGCATGTTCACAATGATCCTCGCTTCAGACGACTGAAAAAGGAAGATCGCAAGGTCAAGATCGACAAGCGTTTCGAATCCATGTTGACTTCCAAAGAGTTCGGTGCCGACAAGAGCGGACGTAAGTTCTAATAGGCGGTCTTGAATAGCTGTGTGCTGAACTATCTTCTCTAGCCAAAGTAGACAAGTACGGTCGTCCCCTGGAAGGCGAAACCAACGAAGACCTGAAGCGTTTCTATGATCTTGAGGAATCCGAATCGGACGAGGACGACAATGAGCAGAGTTTGTCTGATCTCGAACGCGAGCTAGCGGCGGATAAGGAGAACCAACGAGACGAGATTAGCGAGCATGAAGAAGATTCGGAAGAAGAAGAAGAAGAAGAGGGAGGTGACTCGGTCAGCCGGATGCTCAAGAAGAAGCGTGCACAGGGTCTGGATGTGATGCGTGGCGAAGGCGCCCTGTCTGAATCTGACACGGACGATGAGACCGAGGAAGAGGACGAGGCAGAGTCCTCTGCAGATGAGCAGGACAAGATTCCTACGGGCGATGCCACCCGACGTATTGCAGCTGTCAACATGGACTGGGACCGGCTTCAGGCCGTCGATCTGCTCAAGGTGCTGGGTGGATTCAAGCCCGCAGGAGGTGTCATTGAACGTGTCTCGATCTACCCATCCGAGTTTGGCAAGGAGCGAATGGCTCGCGAGGACCTCGAGGGCCCGCCCAAGGAGATTTTCCAGAAGGAGGGTGCACGTGACGACGAAGACGATGAGAAAGATGAAGACGATGATAACGACGACGACGACGACGAGGGCGAATTTGACCAGGAAGCCCTGCGCAAGTACCAGCTCGAACGTCTCAAGTATTACTATGCGGTGATCGAGTGTGACTCGGTAGAGACAGCTCAAGCGATCTACAATACCTGCGACGGCAACGAATACGAAAGCAGTGCCAACTTTTTCGACTTGCGGTACATTCCAGACGACATGGAGTTTACGGACGAGCCACGCGAGACGGCCACGGTCGCTCCCGACGACTACAAGGTGCCCGAGTTCAATACCGAGGCCCTGCAGCACACCAAGGTCAAACTTACCTGGGACGCCGATGCCCGCGACCGTATCCACGTCACGCGGCGTAAGTTTACCGAGGATGACCTGGAGAACCTCAACTTTGATACCTACCTCGCCTCCGACTCGGACGAAAGCGGCGACGATGATGTGGCGGCCATGCGCGAAAAGTACCGCAAGCTGCTGAATACCGAAGACAATACCTTTGAGGGCCGCGAGTTCGAGGAGGAGGGCGACATGGAAATCACGTTCGCGCCCGGTCTGAGCGAGGCTGTGGAGGAGGCTGTCGACCAAAAGATGAATGGCACCAAGGAGGAGACCTCGATCGAAAAGTACATGCGCAAGCAGCGCGAGAAGCGCCAGGCCAAGAAAGACCGCAAGAAGGCTTCCCAAGGTCCGGATGCGAAGAGAAAAGAAGCAGAAGAGGAAGACGATGTGGACAGTGCGGCCGAGATGGAGGACGACCCGTACTTCAAGGAGACACTGCAGGAAATGGAAGAAGAGGGTATGCAGAGCACCAAGAAAGACAAGAAGGAGAAGAAGAAGAAATTGACCAAGGAGGAGCGAGAGGAGCGCGATCGAGAACGAGCCGAGCTCGAGCTGTTGATGGGCGATGCGGTTGACGGCGAGGGCTTCAACATGAAGGAGGTCATGAAACAAGAGAAGGCGGCCAAGAAGAAGGGTCGCAAATCCAAGAAGATCGCCGAGCAGGCTCGTCTCGCAGCCAAGGACGACTTCGAGCTCGACACGAGCGATCCGCGTTTCTCTGCTCTCCACGAGTCGCACCACTTTGCGATCGATCCCAACAACCCGCAGTTCAAGCGCACCAAGAACATGGAGAAGCTTCTCAACGATCGCACCAAGCGTGCCCGTCATTCATAATCATTCTTATTTGTCAGTATGCATTTTATTATGCAACACACTATTCACACATCCCCTCACACATGCCACTCATATTCACGCTAGCACCGCTATTTTGTCCTTTACAATTGCCTCTTTTGCATAATCATGTTTCATTTATACCATTTACAATGGGAACAAAAAAAGTTTATAATCATCATGCTTTTTCTTAAATCAAAAGAAAACAAGGCGGTGTGTGTGTATATTAAGAATGATGACAAGGGAAACAGATAAAAAGGAAGCAATACAAGATAAGTATGTATGTGGAAGAGGATGGAAGGTTATCTAGTGCTGCTCCTCGGGCTTCATGGCAGGGAAGAGAAGGACCTCCTTGATGTTGTTCGAGTTGGTCAAGAACATGGCAAGACGGTCAAGACCCATACCCCAACCACCGGTAGGGGGCAAACCATACTCGAGAGCCTGGCAGAAGTTTTCGTCGATCATCTGGGCCTCATCGTCACCGGCGTCCTTGTCCTTGGCCTGCTGGGCGAAACGCTCACGCTGGTCGAAGGGATCGTTCAGCTCGGTGTAGGCGTTGCACACCTCCTTGGTGGCCACAAACAGCTCGAAGCGCTCGCAAAGACCGGGCTTGGAGCGGTGCTTCTTGGCGAGGGGCGACATCATCATGGGGTGGCCCATGATGAAGGTAGGGCTGATGCACGTATCCTCAATGTACTCACCCACCAGCTTGTCGAGCATACGGGCGTTGGTGCGGGGCGCGGAGCACTCGACGCCATTCTTCTCACACAGGTCGGACAAGAACTTGTTGGTCTCGTCCGTGTGGAGCTCGGTGCCGGGCGGGAACTTGACGTTGAGCTTCTCCTCGAGGGTCTCGATCATGTCGACGCGGCGGAAGGGTGGCGTGAAGTCGAGGTCGAGGGCGGGGCCCTCAGGGCCCTCGGGGTGGTACTGGATCTTGTAGGAGCCGAAGAGCTCCTTGACCATGCCGGAGACAAGCTTCTCGGTCAGGTCCATGACGTCGTGCATGTCGGCGTAAGCCCAGTAGAACTCGCAAGTGGTGAACTCGGGGTTGTGGGTCAGGTCGATGCCCTCGTTACGGAACTGACGGCCAATCTCGTAAACACGGTCCAGACCACCGACAGTCAGCATCTTGAGGTACAGCTCGGGGGCGATACGCATGAACATGTCGAGGTTGAGGTCGTTGTGGTGGGTGACGAAGGGCTTGGCGGTCGCACCACCAGCAATCATGTTCATCATCGGGGTCTCGACTTCCAAGAAGTCGCGCTCGTTCAAGAAGTTGCGCAGGTACGAGATCATCTTGGAGCGCGTGATGAACTTGTCACGGACGTTGGTGTTCATGATCAGATCGAGATAACGCTGGCGGTAGCGCAGCTCCTGGTCCTTAAAGCCGTAATGGGCCTTGGGCAGCATGCGCAGACAGGGCGAGAGAAGCTGGACAGTCTTGGGGAAGATGGACAGCTCACCGCGCTTGGTCTTGCCGGGCACACCGCGGACACCGACGATGTCACCACGGCGCAGCAGGTCGTGGATCGCAGCGTAGTCCTCCTCCGAGTCCTGGGCCGAGGCCATGATCTGGATCTTGGTGCCCTCGCCGTGCAAGTCATAGAAACGCAGCTTAGCACCCGAGGCACGCTTGTTATGGATACGGCCGGCGACGGTGACGACCTCCTCGTCCAGGCGCTGGCCGGTCTCGAGGTGGCTGTACTTGTCGATGAACTGCGTGATCGTCAAATCGACCTGGAACTTGTGAGGGTAGGGGTTGGGCGACAGGTCCTCACGGCGTGCCTGGATCGTCTTGCTGCGCAGCTCAAAGTATTGCTTTTTGCGAAATATCATACATCAATATTCCGGGTACTCCACCTTCCATTTCTTATCGACTTACGTTGGGGTTCAGCTCCTCCTCACCCTCTTCAGCGCTCTTGGACTTCTCCTTGGTAGCCGCGGCAGGGGCAGCAGCAGCCTTGGCAGCCTTGGCAGCCTCCTTCTCGCGCTGCTTCAAGCGACGCTTGAGCTCGCTATGCACATGCCATGTTAAATGAATGAATGCAGCTGAGCGCTATACAATGACTTACGACTTGGAGATCATCTCACCCGTCAAGGGGTCCTTCTGGAGGTTGGCAGCGTTCTCGACCTCGGACATGTCAAAAGTTTGAGGAGAAAAAGGGAAGTTGGTTCAGAAACCACAAAAAAATTTGCTTATTTTGGTTGGGTGGCGTCTAGATGAGTAAACTTTTCTGATTCGTTTCGTCCCCTCAAAATCCGCAAAAGGTAATCTCCTGTCACTTAAATCTGTTCATTTCATCATGCACTGCGTACCTGCAACTCCAACTTTGACAGTGGTCACCCTTCATTATATGCAGTCAATACACACTGTCTTCAGCGAGCCGCAAATTATGGTAATCTTATGAGCAAGAAGATAACAGTTATCCGAGAGACATGTGCAAGAGGACAGTGTCAAGATGTGACACACATTGACCTGCCTAATATGTGGAGAAACATGGAATTGAAGTCAAATCCATTCAGATCTCGTCCAGTGATTTATCCGATCAAAAGGAACTTTTCTACCGTTCTGGCGCACACCTTTCTATAGCGGACTTTCAAGGCGTATCCGGGCAATTCCCTCTACATAACATCAATGCAGGGCTCGTGATCTAAAGTACCCATATATTAGGATTGCGATACCATGTTGGGTGAAAGTTCGGTCACCTTTACCTTGCTTAACTATGCCTTTTCGTGAGTTTTATTATCAAAAAATCATGATGATATTTTTTACATAAGGAGCAAGTAATGAGGCCGGTGTCATTATGCCTAAAGCGGGCTGTGGCTGAACCACTCTCGGCTCTGCGCACACCACCAGGCAGAACTATATGATAGTACGTAAAGCATATAGCTACATATAAACGTAGGAGAAGCGCATCACTGAGGCGGTCGTCATAATCCATCCGGAGTTTACTTCGGTTGCGTACTGAACAAGGACGTGCCTAAAAAGCCATGTCGCGAATTTTACTCCGTCCAACCGAGAGATTTCACCGGGAACGAACGTGACTACACCATCCTACTACTGTATTCTTATGCACTGTCAGTCGCAGGCGCAGCGTCTCATATGTACCAACATGGAGGGCGCAGTCCCCTGGAAAGAGAGCTAAATTTTATGTGCTGGGCAACATGGGTTCACGTACAAACAGCCGTAGGTTAATCTGCTCCGGTAAGATCCTTCTTTGAGTTTCTACACGTATTTTAGTCCACGTCCTGTTTATAGAGGTCGTCCATACGTATCCCGTACCATCTCTGCCGGTTGCCCGATATTGTGTTAGATCGACTTGCAATGCAGTGTAACCGTGTAACATATTTGGGCTCTACGCTTCCAAATTTTGGTGATGATGTTATGTCAAGCAAGAGAAGTAGAGCTTTTTTTCTTCGGTCATAATCCCGAAGGGTTACATGAAACAAAGCTCGTGATAAGACGTCATGTGAGTTATTTGAGCCAAATAATGAAACATACATACCATATGTAAGAATATGAGAAATCGATGAGAAATCAAAAGACACAATACCGTCGAATCGATCCAGTGAGTATCGTGTGCTGTAGCATACATACACATCCAGGGCTAGAGTATATACAGAGATCAAGATGCAGACCGTGTTCAGAGGCTGTCTTGGCTCCCTGTTTATATGACGTACAGCTCCACATCATATAATTGCGTGCAAACTACGCGCCAGTCTTCCTATCATCACGACACTGGTTCACACCTTCGCCCTCCATTTTCTTTCCCCATTGTGTCTTAGCTGGGTTAAGGCATACAAATTTTGTTCAGATACTATGGGTCTCTAGGTGACACTGACATGCGCAGAGCTGCGCTATTCATTTGAAAGCTTTTGTCCTGGCAGTCTGGCGCACACGTTGCACAACATATCTGCAAAAATCCAGCCAGGGTATCGTCGCAATACGTTACACACAATAGGATCATGTCTGACAGCGACCACATAAGCACCAACGTATGGTACTTCAACGAATGTAGGCCTTCATAGTCCATCTGATGCGCCATCAAAAAATACACTGCTTAAACCAATTCTCCAGATGCATGAAGCTCTTTATTGCATCTCTGCCAAGCAGAGCTCTGTACGCTTTTTTTAGTTAGCTTTTATGCGCCTATGTTGCATCAATCGAGCGGAAATTTCTACTGTGTTTGCAAATATCTCTGGGGAAAAGGCAGCCGTGTTGTAATCATTAGGTGTGACATGATAAAAAGTAGTATGGTATCCCTAACAGCGCAACGACCACTCATATCTACTAGGGAACTTCTCGAATAAGCATCATTATTGTCACATCCGTGAACTTAGGGCTGATGTTCTGCAAGTATAATACAAGATTTATTGACACAGGCTCTTAATCATCTACCAGCCCCAAGAGCACTTCTTGACATCGTGACAGTCAGGGATTCCTGGGACATCACCGTGATCGCGATGGCAAGAGCAGAGAAGGTGGTTGAATCCGTTATGATCCCTGCATATACCGACAGTCGGGCACTCCGAGCCGCATTGCTTTAAGTAGGGTAGCTGGCACACACGTTCATATCGGCCGTTTGCATTGAGGAGACCGTCGGGGGAGCACTTGGAGAGGCAGCGGTCTGGGAAAGCATCCTCCTCGAGACAGCGGTTATAGCAGCTGATATCCACTGATTCTTGTCTACCAAAGTCTTGTTCTGAAGGACAAAGGTGTTAGCAGTGCAGATACACGCATCGCTTGCCTTACCAAAAACTTCCTGGTTGGCACAGCCACGCTTCTCGGGAACGGTGGCACTCGAGACCAAAGCAATTAGAGCGGACACAGTAGTGAATGTGGCAAATCGCATGTTACGAGATACTGTATTTTTGTAAAGGCGGGTTGTTGAAAAGTCGCGTGCCTTTATATTGTTTTCTGCATGGGTCGCTCTACGTGTTTCTAATAACTTCACCCCTACAGTGTAACGAGTCCCGTCCATTCGAAAACTGTCAATCGCGTTCCGAACAAAATAAGTTGTGACTAAACTAGTGGCTAATCTTACACAACATTATATCATCGTCAGTTGTTTAAAAAAAGCCTTGTGAAATAAAAAAAAAAATACCCCAGGGCGCGCAGGGAACCTCCTTTTTTGCTTTTTCGGGAAGCCCCGGTTCAACGAATTCACTTGAATGGTATGTGCTACTGCATGAAAGCAGTCATGCTTGACCATGAATACATCACGCAAACTTCGGAACGCTAGGACATCGGTGACACATGTGGTTATGGATTTCTTTGGTCTAAGCTGTACAGGTAGCGCCAAAATCTCAGCTGGACGTCTTTGTTTCGTCTATGGATATGCATGATTATAACCGCCGATATGTAAAGTTACACCAAGCCATCCTTGACCTGGTTTTCTTTTGAGGATCTCTCCACTATCGTTTTCATAAGCATCATCCCGAAACTCGCTCTCACACTAAATTATATACGACGTGTAGCGCGAATAACCATCCGTCGCTACTAACAGTTCACGGACATAGCCTTCGTGTGCTACAACATGTAGCAGCACAGGACATTCGAGCTTCTGAGGCAGGGTAAGTTCTGGGTGCTATGGAAATGGGCGTAATCTACACCGATTCAGATATACGAGCGAAGTTCATTATCAGATCTATTGGATTACATATGACATCAACGAGTTGGCATATGAGCGTATACGACAGATACGATGATGGCATCTATGATTACTCTTGTTCACTCAAAGAGGTCTCACCGTTTTACTTCACGCCGATTATTCTGTTTTTTTGACTCACGGATACCATGCGCTTCATTACAGCCAATACCAGATAGAGGGTTGATTTTTATTTTCCCAAATGGCAATTATACTAGCGCCGTACAGTATATCATTTACCATGTACAGTGTACTGTTTGATAGCAGGGTGGAGTACCATAAATAACGGGGGGAGGATTGTGACACGAACAGAGATCGTGAGTGAAGCCGTTGACATCGACACAGTAGCCAACGTTGGGACATTGTGAGCCGCAAGTTTGAAGGTAGTTTACATAGCATGCGTCTTTGATGCCGCCGTAGATACCGGCTTCTTTGTCAAGCTCAATAGCATCATATGTGCACTCGCGCAAGCACCGGCGATAATTGCCGGTGTTTTCAGTGCAGTATTCTAAGCACTCGCGATCCGTTTTCTTAGTGTGATGTTCCTGCGCAATACGGCCATCATAGTTCAAGCCGATTTCGGATTCTGAAGTAAAAACGTAAGTATCAGGCACACATCAATCATTGCATCCAACCTCAAACTACTAACCAAAGATCTCGTCAATGATGTTGCGTTTCTTATCAGGCACGACAACACCAAGAGTAGACGCAACAAGGACAGAGAGGGCGGTAAGCGTTGTGAAGCGCATGACGAGTATAAAGAGTTCTACCAAGTCTAAACCTTCCCATTTTGCTCTTAAATAAGCAGGAGATGGTCTGCTATGTATGGTCTATGAGATATCTATATGACTGCTCTATCAAAGACCGATATCTTTGAGCTGTTCATGCAGTGTAACCGACTAAGCTCTTGAGTAGTAAGAGCTTCCGTCAAAGCGTTTCATCGTCTACTATGTCGTACAATGTGTTTGCCTTTTAACTATATCTTACGGACACTTCTTGCGTAATATTTACGTCAAATTCATTGCCATGAAACTGTACAAAGGTGTGCGTGCTTTTCACTTTTGATAACGGCGTCATGAAGGTTGATTTCAGTCAACGCAAATCTTAACATCTCAAGCAGGGCGGGTACAAATTGGATCAGCTTTTTGAACATATTACACAAATGTTACCCACAATCAAGATATAGTCATCGAGATATATCATGAGAAGTGATGTGTAGAAGTGTGGATAACTGCAGTCTGTGCGATGTTGCGCAGCAAGATGATATCATGGGCACTAGTATCTGGCGCCTTAATTTGGTCCTCCCAGAAGTTACCATTTTTCGCTTTTGTGCCGCTGCAGCTCATTTTTCTACATAGAGCTGTTACCCACACGATCCTTATATTACTCACATGAATAACGTGCCACAAATAGTGGGCTTCCTCTTATATCGAGCCGAACGAAAAATAGTTGTCAGCTAGAATTCTATCCGAGCATAAGTCTAAAAATCATATTTTCTTTTGCTCCGAGGTGGTGTCTATACACTTGCTACTATACAAACGATACGCTATGGCTTCTAAGCTTCGTTTTTACGATGTACAGTATTGACGGAAGGCGTCAATATTCCTTTCTGTGCAGGCCAAATATGTATCTTGGGCGATGGACTACTTTTCAGCACGTTGATGTACAAAGTATTGCAGTCGCGTGATAAGAACACAGTGCGTTCAACTTTTGCCACAGAATATAAAGTACGAATGGTATATGTGTGTAGAACTGATAGATGATGGGCGCCAATGCTGCACAAGCTTGTAAAGAAAATATACAATATTCGCTTACCAGTATTAACGAGCCAAGATTAACGGTACACAGCCGCCCTATATAATTCTACTGCTTGCTTGAGTCTAAGTACATCTCGTTTTTAGTTTGGGTAAGAAGCAGCAGAGCAAGGTTTGGGTAGTATATTTCATTTCAACAAAGGTAATTGAGCTTTCATGTTTAGTCTGCTACCAAATAAGAGTATTTGTAATTTCTTGTCCCTACATATCCCAGCTCCAGAGAGATGTAAAGACGAGGTCAGTATTACTCATGGTAGAAGAGCGTATCTGATTTTTCAAATGTGGTGCATAATTACTATATTAGGTAATTGAGAGGGTCCATTCCCCGCCTCGCTTTCGCTGAGCGTTTGCCCGTCCTTCTCTTTCCTCGACACGATGCCTAAGGGTAAGCCATCCACCCATCTGATATACGACCCTACACACCACATGCACACACATACACACAAAATTACGATCAACGTCGACCTATGACGAATGGATGGATAGATGGATGGATGATATAAAAATCAAACCATCCACTTTACGCCCATGGTCGATGCTCTCCCATTGAATGACACTCGTATTTATATATACATCTTTTTTGAACGATTCTAGTTAGCATTTCCGGCACCAAGTACCGCATGACCCTCGGTCTTCCCGTGGGTGCTGTCATGAACTGCGCCGACAACAGCGGTGCCAAGAACCTGTACGTCATTGCTGTCCGCAACATCAAGGGCCGTCTTAACCGTCTGCCCGCTGCTGGCGCTGGTGACATGGTTGTCGCTACCGTCAAGAAGGGCAAGCCCGAGCTCCGCAAGAAGGGTAAAGTCACTCTCATTGCTGTTGTAAGGAAGTGGACCGTCATAATTAACGATTGTCTTTTCTTTGGTTTCTTCTTTGTTTTCATTGAATAGTCATGCCCGCCGTCGTCGTCCGCCAGCGCAAGGCGTGGCGCCGCAGAGACGGTGTCTTCCTCTACTTCGAGGACAACGCCGGTGTCATTGTTAACGTAAGCGCATTGAAGCAGCATTCAATCAGCAATTGGCTCATATATAATTCTTTACACATAGCCCAAGGGTGAAATGAAGGGTTCCGCCATCACTGGCCCCGTTGCCAAGGAGTGCGCTGACTTGTGGCCCCGTATTGCCTCGGCTGCTGGTACCGTCGTCTAAATGCGATAATAAAAGGAGGAAAATGCTCTACATGTTTGCGGGTCTCTATTGCTCGAACCAAGCGGAAAGAGAAGAAGAAAGAAAGAAGGGGAATGTGGGATATGTGACAATAGGATAGGATGGGATGGGAAAAGTGGAGGGCGGAAGGATGAAAATTGAGGATACATATGGGAAGAAGGGGGGCGCAGGGAGAGAGAAAGATGGTGGTGATATATAAGACTATGCAACAGGCCGTGTTTCGAGCGTAGAGGAGAGATGCGAGACCAGGTCTTCCTCGACGACTTGTTCTAAGGTGCGGTGATGCTGTTGCCACTCGCCCACGAATTTCTCTAGGAGCTTGGCCGCAATCTGGCCACCGTCGTGGGCCACCAGCCGTTCGGGCTCTTCGCACCGGCCCGATAGCCTGGAAGCGCGCTCGATGCTGTCTGCCCAGTATCCCATCTCAAAATCATCGCGGCTCAGCTCGACTGCGCTGCCTTGGTCACGCATGAGCTTCAAAAGGCCGTACTCCTCGATAAACTGCGGCCGCGGCACATAAACAAAGGGCGTATGGTGGCCAATGCATTCGCTGCACGTGCCGTATCCAAGCTTGCCCAAAACGACGTCGGCGGCGTTCGTGAGGTCAGGCACGTACGCGTCGCGAGAGGCGCGATAAAAGTTACGGGGCAGCGTCACCGTGTCAGGCGCACAGCACACGATACAGATCCATCCAGGCGGAAGCGGGTCGGTCCAGCCACCTTTACCAAGGGCCTGACCGCCAAACGAGAGTAGCAGAATCTTGTGGGTCGTGTACACGTCGCGCGGGATGCCGAGCCCGTCGAGAACCTGCTCCCGCTCAGTCCGGTACTGGCGAAATACAAGTGGTATATCAATGATCTGGCGCTCAAAAGGGCGGGATTGCTTCCGACTGGAATGGACGCTCGAAGGACTCGTGCATGGCAGCTGGATCTTGCCGTTCACGACGCCCTTCTTTTTGAGTTCGGCAGGGAAGGTCGTGTTAACGGGCGTAGTGGGTACGAGGCATTCGGCGTCGTCAAAGGAGGGTATCCGGATCGCCCCTGGCAACCGTATCAACAAATCGGCATGGCGATAATCATCGACGGTGACGCGTACGAGGCGACGGATCTCGTCATCGAGACTGTCTCCTTCACAGAGGCCATTGTACACCTCATCGAATGTAAAGTTGCTCGCGATCGCAGCTGGTATACCTGCCATGGCTGCAGCAGCACTATATCATGGAAATTTCCATTTCAATCAGCACGAGTCTCCGCGTTCGCACCTTATTGGATAATAAAGCAATCAGAAAAAGAGAAAAGTTACCAGGGAAGAAACGGCGCATCACCAATGACACAGTCAGCCTTGACAGACTTTAGCCAGGCAGCTTCGCTTTCGAGGGTCTCTGGCCGTCGCTCAAGGAAGGTGCGGAGGTTGGCAATCGTCTGCTCGCGGTCGACGGTGTAAGCAAGTGGTTGTACAACACCTGCGTCAATGTCAGCCTGGCGGTAGACAGCTCCCTGCTCCATCACGCCTTGGAAGATGAAGCTCGAGGCGTTGGAAATGACATGAACAGTGTGTCCCGCCGGTAGACGCAGAATGTCAGAGATGATCTGGTTGGCCCGCGTGGCATGGCCCCACCCTATTGTATTATAAGATATTATATAGAGTAATATATATAGCGTAAGAACAAACAAGAACAAGCGAATACAATTATAGTCTGCTTACCGTGCCCCGAGACATAGAAGCAAAAGACATAAGGACGGCTGGTGGAGACGTCGACCGTGAGCCGTGGCATAATGATAGTTTTAGTTGTCGTTATAGCTGTAGCTGTAGCTGTAGCTGTAGCTATGAGAAAGAGTATTTAACTGGAAAGAGATGCGAGAGTGACTGAATTCCCCGCCATTGAAGTGACACAAACCATTTGAGTTTCTATTCTAAAGAAACAGAGTAAAAGAAAGACCGAAACATCCTTAAACGTCTGCTTCCAAGACATAAAATGCACTCCTACCTCGTCATTGGCGGCAATGGCTTCTTAGGCCGGCACGTGCAGGAGCAAATAAAACTTCGCAACGACAACTCGTCTATTGCCGTGTTTGATGTCGCTAAGCCTGCTGAGCCAGACGCTGATGTCAAGTACATTGTCGGTGACCTGCGCAAATTTGAGGATGTTTATTCTGCACTCGAGGGCATCACCGCCGTTATCCACACTGCTTCGCCACCTCACGTGAGCTCCAGCCATCCTCCCCGGGATCTCTACTTTTCTATCAACGTCGATGGCACCAAAAACGTCATTCGCGCCTGTCAGGAACGCGGCATCCAGATCCTCGTCGTCACTTCCTCCGGCAGTGTAATCTCCACCGGTGAGCCTATGGTCAATATCGACGAGTCCACGCCTTACCCACCTCAGGCCATTGATGTCTATACCGAATCTAAGGTAGAGTATTCTCTTCTTTTATTATTATTATTATTATTATTATTATTATTATTATTATTATGTTTGCCGGCATGGTGACAAATGAACTCATATTTACCGCCTCGATAGATTGAATGCGAGAAGGTCGTGCTCGCTAGCAACGGTGAAAAAAACCTGCGCACCTGCACTATCCGCCCCTCGGCCATCTTTGGCCCCGGTGACCGTCAAATGATCCCCGGTATGGTCGAAGTGTGCGAACGTGGCCAGCATCGCTTCCAGATTGGCGATAATACCTCTCTCATGGACTTTACTTACGTCGGCAATGTCGCGTACGCACACGTCTTGGCAGCTGAAAAGCTCACGGACCCGAGCTCACCCGTGGCAGGTCAAGCCTTCAACCTCACCAATGGCACACCCATCCCCTTTTGGGACTTTGCCTCCAAGGTCTGGTATGAGTACGGCATGCACATGCCCAAAGAGAAGAAGATCATCCTCAGCTACAACGTCTCGATGCTGATAGCCATGATTGGCGAGACCATTTACAACATCAAAGCCTTGTTCTGGGACAAGAGTCAGCTCAAGGAAGGCATGTCCCGTGCGCGAATTAAGCAGGCCATGAGCTCCCGCTACTTCAACATCTCCAAGGCAAAGGAGCTCCTCGGCTACGAGCCCCAGGTTGGAATCGAGGAGGGCATCAAGATTAGTATTGCAGTAAGTGTTCATCCCGTGACGTGGTTTCTTTTCCTTTATACTCACGCACGTAATAACTTAGCATTACAAGGCCAACCACCCTGCCAAATAATGATGATGATAATATCCTTTAGATAATTACATATCTACTTCTTATTATATTGATTTCGTAGACTAAAAGTTCCATGCTTCTGCTGTCTCTTGTTCCCTGCCTTGCACTTCTTCCTGGATCTGCATTTGAACGTAAGCCATCTTGTCCACCAGCGTCTTCAGCGCCATCAGGACCACTTCCTCAGGCGGTAATGATCCGACCGTCTAACTCCTATGTGAGTGCACGTCCCAAGTCAAACCCCCTTTCGTAACGTACCTCTGCCTCGAAATAAAAGCGATCCGGCTTGGCGTTATAATCGAATGCTAGTCATAAAAGTCAGTCTCTGCTCCAAAAGCTCTCGTCATCCACTTACGGGCATCCTTGACAGGCGGGTCCTCGTATTGTGCGTTTTTACTCAGTGGCCTAGGGGAATGATCAGATGCAAGACACAGTGTGTTCTTTCGACCTACCACTCATCCTCGCTTTCTTCAAACCAGTAATGCGTGTGCCTCAGCTTGTTGTATGGGTCATATTCAAAGGCGACACCACTCACAGGGCTCCATTTGGCGTGTTCTTTTGCAACACCTTTCTTCGCAATGCATTTCAGCTTGAGCTCGTGTCCTTTGCGCAGCTTGCAAAGCAAGACGCCCGGATCGTTTCGATCTGCTGACGGTTAGAAAATGACCAGCAGAGTCTGTGTGCACTGTACCTTGAAGAACTGGTATGAAACTCGGGTTGAAGGATATTAAGTCGCGGCTGGTGACAGCGCGGGTTATGTCTGCATCGTCGCACTTGACGTGCATGGTCAGCTCGACGGAGCACTCCGGGCAGTATTGCGAGCATGTACAGTCCTATTCGAGCCGTGAGTCTACTGGTGTCCTCTCTTTTTTTTAATAGTACACTTCGTACACGTGTATATCGTAGTTTTTCGACGTCGCGGCTGTCAATCGGGACCATGCCCAATCGATGAGCAATGAATTCGTCGGCAAGAACGGTGGTGTTTGTTTCGATTTCGACCATGTCGATGGCTGTGGTAACGTGTCATCATACTAGAATGGAGTTATAGGCCAAAGGGACATACCGACAGTAGGAACCTCGGCAATCATGACTCGCCGTAAGGAATTGGCCACACTGGTTTAATGGATGAGTTTTTTCAAACTGGAAAGTACACGTCATTTACCTAAGGTCTGTGTCGCTCAGAATGAAATTGATGCGATCCTTTGTAAGTTCACGAATATCGATACTTGGACCCCCGAGTGTGCCATATCCGTCAGCCATCCTTTACTTTTTATATATAATGAAGAAGTATGGAAGAATGCACTTCTGGGCAGGCTGCCAGACACATCAGCCTGCCAAATTGAAACCAGTCACTCCGATCCTGTTCTTTTCAACTGAATTTGTCGATACGTCGCACGGCCCC
Organism: Syncephalastrum sp. PYS2702; assembly: GCA_023630325.1. NCBI lineage: Eukaryota > Fungi > Mucoromycota > Mucoromycetes > Mucorales > Syncephalastraceae > Syncephalastrum > Syncephalastrum sp. PYS2702. The sequence goes on from JAMAMT010000118.1 coordinate 63,588, forward strand.
ACCAGCACAACCAACGTAGATACACCTGAGATAGTATTTTTATATTTGAAGTCATTATTCTATACTGAAAATATCGTTTTTCTATAATTGAGAAACATACATGTCTTTCTCTATCAATGGGTCTAATTTACAGTGAAGGAATGGGTTGAACACATGGGATTGGCCCAAAACCTTCGCACTTCTATATACCCGAAGTTCTTGAATATCAGCTTATTTGTGCTGGTGCGTACTCTGACAAACTCTTTAAATGATACATATGCAGTTACACACGGCTACATATTTATCTTTGTTATACGTAAAGTGTTACCCCGAGGTCATGCCCGGCTGAAGGAATCCGATGACCGGTGGTTATGACAGAATAAATATCCCAAATGAAGTTATGACGCTTTAGCCCAAACATATGATAGCTCAGTGATACCTAACATTATGCTTAGATGTTAAGAAGCTCTTGATGAGCCTACTACGTCTCACCAATGCACCCGCGTGTTCTACTTCGATAGCAAAGAATCTGCCTATGTATCAGAGCTCTCGCTCGATAGTGTCTGCCACATACGCTTAGCAGTATCTATATCACATCATATATCATCAGTCCAAAAGATTGTGTCGTAATCCAATGAATTATCTATCATATTAACATTGCTGAATAGGCTACGAAAGTCCCCTTTGTTTTAAATTTGCGGCGCCGAACAGTAAAGAATACATGGTTAAACGCGGAAGCGTTTCCCGACCCACGGTAGCGCCAGTGACACAGGTCATTCTATTCATTTTAGCCAGTTAGGTCATGCTCGTCGTTCCAGTCTTGTATGACAGACCCATACCTGGTGAACCATCTAACGCCATCAAATAACTCCCGCTGGCCGATGTATTGTTGAAGAGGAATAGAGAGTACTCAAAGTATTGCTCTCTGTTGTACTACAAATATAATACTACAAATATAAGGTCACGATACGCACTTATTATTATATTTGAAAATAAAGCTGCTATAGTAAAGGTAGGTACAGAGAAAGAAGGTCATGCTAAGCTACCTAGCTGCCCTATGCTTTCGTAGCTTGTCTAATACCATCCCTTTGGTGGTATCTATGTGTCCAGTATCGGCCCATACAGATAGCCCACCAAAGCGCAAAGATACCAAAGAGCTCGGCCATGGCAAAATTGATCTTGTAGGACTCGGTCGAATACTGCAGGGCCAATACAACCGTGCGACCAATGGTAACGATCAGCATCAGAAGGACAAAGACACCCAGGCCATGTATGAAAAGCCTGTGACCCGGGAGATCATAGCGACGAGAAAGACCGCCCCACTGGAGAGCCAAAAAGGCCGGGTATGCCCACAGACCGTAAGTGCAGAACTGGTACATATGGTACAGACGCGTGTAGCTGATGGAGCTTTTGCTTTCTCCAGCCGCTATGACGATGGCAAGGATAACGATGATGAGCGTCCACAAGTAGGCAAGATGGATACCATGGCTGTAGCCGCTCCATACATGCCAGCGAGGGTGATTGGAGTCCAGACGCTTGGGCCGCAGCGCGCCGAAGGCAATACACCAGGCGAACGCAGGGAAAATGGTTTCGAAAAAGTCAAAGCCAATGGCGCGACCAAAGATACCCTTGTAGTTGTTCAGTTTGGTGGCTGCGACCACCAGAGCACTGCTGACGAGGTAGCAGAGCGCGGATAGAGTGACAAGCATGAATGGAAATGTGCTGCGGACAACAACAGAGCCGATCAAGGCTGCGAGCACAGTAAATGCACTCAAGCCAAGGATGGCTTCCTCCATCTGGATGAATTTAGTGCCTTCTATGTAATCCATGGTGTTTGGTAGCTACTACAGTAGAAGGCGAAAGAATGGGAACGTGTGAAGAGGAAGGGAGAACAAAGAGAGAGGTATCGGTTCAGCAAGCGTGACAATGGGCCGCATTATATATCCATTCGGTTCGATCGCGCATGACATTTGACGTTCTCAGCTAAGACTAAAACGACTAAACGCTATTCTGGCAATGAGAAACCCCCAAGACACCCGAGTCCCTGTTCTGTTTTTTCCCTCTCCATCTTGAGTAAAGCTCTCGAAGCTCTGCTGTCTTGTAGACAGCACTAACTAAAGAAGATACTCTTACCAACCTCCTCCAATTGTCACTAATTGCAGAGGGAGGTCATATTTCGCGACTCTGTTTATATGATGAATGATACTGAGTATTCGTGCTTCTGTACTGCGCACACGTGCCGCACTACATGCAAATGACTGAATGTAGGCAATACTGATAGCCATTGCATTGACTACAGGTATAGCCGCTCATCATTTTTTGTGGACAGCTATTATGCTTCAGGTTTAAGGGGTGCCTTACCGTATGCATGCTGCTTTACAGGACACGTTAGGCGTAGAGTGAATTACACACTCCAGTATTTCTATAACTGTCCGTCTGAGGCACCCTGAGTGGTCATATGATGTGAGAACGAAGGAAGGGGGGCCAACCTGCCTAGGCACCCATGCGTTGGTTAGTCTTTTTATTTGTGCGTCTTCTCCTTTTCTGATGTTTCGTAAACGATGTTCGCATCATCTCGCACCGCAAAGCGGCTACTTTGACTCGGCGAACCGTATGTGACTATTCCGACGTGGCTATAGAAGCTCTTGACTCACCATTAAATCACCATCATTTCAGAGGCTTCTTGCGCATGCTAATTCTGAACGAAGGAGACTTCGCCATGAAATAAAATACAGGAATAAATTTGCTTAGAACTCGTTCAAGCCCATTATAAAAGACACAGTAGAAAAAGTCATTCCTGGTACATGTAATGTAATATATTTTGCTACGTTTTCTGTTACCCATGGTTGCTCAATGATTTATCCACTCTTATTGTATCTTTAATGTTGATCAAGTTATTTACAGAGATCTACTAGTGTTCCCTAGTTGTTAGGACTGCTAAAACAGACATCGCAGCTTGAACTGTCGCACCAGGTCGGCTAGGGCCATGACGAGGACAGCGTCTAGTTCATCATGCGAGTTGTTGGGTTCGAAGGTATGGCTGGATACACTAATATCTGTCAACGTAAGATAGCATTTTAAGAGAGGCAATCATAGATGCGACTCCAACGAGGTCGCCCTTCCATATATCTCGAAGGTATCAAAACCAGACAAAGCAAAGTAGTTTACGTGAGATGGTAACACCGAAATGCTACACACCAATAGGCTGCAAGGTTTCCAAGCTAGGACAATAGGTAGCTAGAAAGACGAAAAGAGCTGGGACGAGAGCGCTCTCACCATGCAACAAAGTATGAACAGTGCCGAGTTCGATACGAAAAGCTGACTTGCTGCAGTTGTATACTGCACCTCGATACTGTATGTACAACCAATTATTACAGGGTGTCCCGTCACCCAACACGACATGACGCCAGCAAAACTGTATCAGTGGAAAACATGTGTAGCATGGTTTTACGCACGACGGGTTTGCAGTTCACGAGTGCTGGACACGCAAGCCTAGATTTCATCTATAACCTAACCTACAAAATTAGTCAATTGCTTTTGACCATGCCTCTGCGTGCATAGGTGAACTCTGGCAGGGAGGAGGTTGTCTGCTTGGACCGTGTCTTCATCACCCCCCCCTCCAACTTTTTTGGTAGGAAAGTAGGCTCCACCTACAGCCTGTTCCACCTCTGAACATCACTGATCTGTATAGAGATGCACATAGGCAAGACTGACTGACATATTTTATTGAAAGGCAGAGAGATAGTCATGAATTACGAGCAGTTCATCGTGCACAAGTTTTGGAATGTCTCTCCTAATAGTTGACGGATATGCCTCTTTTTTGAGTCATCACAGTCAGGATGGAACTCGAGGTGTCTTAGGTTTCGTGTTAGCCCAGATACTCGCGCGTTTTGGAGAAAAGCATTCACATCAGCATCTTCATGAAGAAAGGCAGGCGGCGAACCTTTGATAATGATGCCAACCAGGCTTCCGAGCTTCCCCAGCGAGGAGAAGAGCCAATCCTTGTCCGAAGGGTCCTGCCTGTGCGCGGGCAGCGTAAAAGTGATCTCCTTGAGTCCACAGCGCTCTCCTTGAAGATCCAGTATATAGAGCAAGGTACCCAGAGTGGAGACTAAGGTGTACTCTCCATCTAGGGTGAGCTTTTCCAAAGCTGGTAGCTCAGCGACCATGGTGACCAGCTCATCTGTCGCAGGAAGGGAGAGCACAAGCGACTTTAAGTGTGTGCATTGCTGGAAAAATGAGGCGAGACACTCATTGGAAACGTTGATAGACGAGATACAGGCATGATGGAGCCGCAAAAATGGGATGGGTAAATCTCTGCGTATCACGCTGGCAATATCTTCAGGCTCACTGAGCGACGCATTCTCCAATGTATCTTGACTCTGTTCCATCAGAGACTCTAGCAATAATCGATCCATGACATGACCTGGCCCGAGACGCAGTGTGGAAAGTGAACCTGACTCATGTGGTGTAACTGTGGGGGTATCGAATGAGAGTTCCAGGTCGTGCGGTGTGATGGTGCTTAGGTCAATGGTATGTAATGCAGGACAGTGCTTTAAGAGAGCTTGGCACAGTCCTGTCACGTTGACTGTATCGAAATGGAAGCTGCACTGAGCATTGGTGGTGAAGGACGTAAGATGCGGACAGTAGCGTGCGATAAGCGCTGGGCTGGATACAAATTCTATACACTCGCACCAGTTAAGCGACTGCAGCTGGGTGGCAGAGGGATCACGCATGAAGCTGTACATCCATGCTGTGGCTTGCACCGACGCATAGCGCTTTTCGTATACGAGATGGATCAAATTGGGACATAGATAGAGAATGACGCGCAGAGCATTGGTAGAATCCATGCCTGTATTGATATGCAGATGTGTCAAATGAAGACGCCTGACAGGATCCGGTAAAAAGACGTCTGCCAAAAGAAACAAGACATGCTTAAAATGTGTACTGTTCACCTTATAACTATTTACTGCACCTTGGTAGTTGGTGATGTTCAGTAGTTCCCCCACTGGGTCATGCTGTGCGTCAATTATCAGCGAGTGCAAAAAGTTGGCGAGCGCCAACTTGAGCCTTGCCAATCTGTCGCTTTTTGTTTTCGAAATAGCCCGGGTGTTCAACGTAAGCGTGTCCTTCTCTCGTGTGCTTACTTGTTCCACACTCAGGCGTGCTTTCCTCCAAGGAGAGGCCAAATCAAACAGATAGTATTCCCAGGCATGCGAGACCCTCGTGCAAGTGAGCACGCTCGTAGGTGCAAAGTCGAAAACAGTTGATATCAGCTCCGGAGGAAGAACCTCGAGCGGATCCCTTCGTCTTTCTCGCGCTTTATCACACCTTGCCTCGCACGATTTAGAGTCTTTCTGTAGGTGATTGGATGCTGGTTGAGCAGTAGCTTGCATTCTGCCGATCGATCCACATTAGTATATTGTTGTCGTTGTATTCGTGAAGCAACAGGGCACCGCCACTTATTTTTATTTATGCGGCCTCGTATTCATGGGGAATAGAAACTCAAACCCAGCCCACCTATGATGACACTGTTCATAAAGAAAGACGCATCCGGTAGGTTGCCGAGCAGCCATGACTCATACATAGCGAATAAAAGACGATCATACCTTGATAATTCTATCTTCTAGCACTACCAGCTACCAGCAACGAGTCAAGTACAGAGATGTAACAAAAAAAAAAAAAGAACCATCGTATAACATGCTTTCGTTGCTTGTGCATGTCACTATCCTATAAGCTGCCTTTTGATACCGCCTGCTTCTGCACTGCCAGGCGCCGGTAGATCAAATCAGCTACTGGCCGATATTGACATGGATGGCCTGCCAGTCAGCCATCGATTCAAGAGCTCTTTTGAGACAGTCCAAAGCGCAGGATGGGCATACTCCCGCGCCGGGTCAATGGATAACGGATACGTTATTAACCAGGCATGGCCCAAGCGCATTCAAAAAGGAGAGTTTGCCAGGGTATATTAAGTGCGGGAGAGCACAAAAGCCAAACACTCCGTGCCAAGCGCTGGCCTTCCACCAACTGCCGACAAGATGACCTAATATTTGAAGAGCATGAGTGCCTATTACAGTATCCCCTTTGGACTCTCCGGCAAGTCTGCTCCAGAGCGCGAACCGGACGCACAAGGTCGTGCATGGCACCGCAGACAGGGCGGTTAGGGCCCGCAGGCTCGTACTGGTTTGGACTTGTTGAATAAATATTGTACTCGGTTGTTTTTGCTTTGTTAAAGTACATAACTGCTGAAGTACAGTATGTACAGCGATTTGAGTGCCCCACATGTGTGAGTGGAATAATTTGATGGATTTGATGGCGGGCCGAGTGTGGCTTCGACTATTCTACTCATCTCGAATCAAGGCACTTTCGACGGGCCCTGATTTTTGATACTCGACCTTTTCCCCGTCTTTATACGAGACAAGATTATTCCAATGGCTGACGACCAACGCACAAGCTTGACCCAGCAGATCCAGGCCCAAGAGCAGAAAATTAAGCAGCTCAAGATCAACAATGCCGATGCCACTGTTGTCGACGGTGAAGTCGCTGTTCTTAAGGGCTTGAAGCAACAGCTGGACGCGATCAACGCCAACTCGCCTGATAAAAAGAAGAAGAAGGCTGGCAAAAATGCTTTTGTCTTGAAGACCCCCAAGGCATGTTTCTGCTCATTATACGCTGGCATTCTTGTACTCCTTCACAGTTCCGGAATTAACCCTCGTCTGTCGTTTCTTACAGGGTACGAAGGATCACAACGACAAGGAAATGGCCATCCGTGAAAAGGTCTTCTCTACCATCACCAAAGTGTTCAAGAAGCACGGCGCGGTCACGATTGATACGCCTGTCTTTGAATTGAAGGTATACTCAGGGTGGCTGTCAAGCTTGTCAGGCATGACTCACTGAATGTGTCACTTGTCTCTTTTTAGGAAATTCTGTCGGGCAAGTATGGCGAGGACAGTAAACTGATCTATGACCTCAAGGATCAGGGCGGTGAGGAGTGCTCGCTGCGCTATGACTTGACTGTAAGCGACAAAGATAGAGTAGTGTCAAGGGCCCGCGTCATTCTGACAAAAAGGATAGGTTCCATTTGCCCGTTTTTTGGCCATGAACGGCAAGGAGTACCAGAACTTTAAGCGTTACCACATCGCCAAGGTCTACCGCCGCGATCAACCTGCCATGACCAAGGGTCGTCTGCGTGAGTTCTATCAATGCGTAAGTCACGTCTAGAATGAAAGAAGAACAGGGGCATTGATATTTTCTCTGACTAGGATTTCGATATTGCTGGTACCTATGATCCCATGATCGCCGACTCTGAGATTCTCAAGATCCTTTGCGAGGCTCTTACTAACCTTGGCATCGGCCAGTATACTGTCAAGGTAAATTATGACGAAGAGAGAGACCGACTGTGTTGCTGAACACACCCTTCTTTGCATTCTAGCTGAACCACCGCAAGATCCTCGACGGCATCTTTGAGATCTGCGGCGTGCCTGAGGATAACATCCGTCCCATCTCGTCTGCAGTTGACAAGCTCGACAAGGTATGCTGACCTCTATTCTCTTTGTGTACTCGTTTTTCTTTTATCTCACGCACTGTCCTAGTCACCGTGGGAGGATGTCAAGAAGGAAATGACGGAGGAGAAAGGTCTGCCGGAGGAGGTGGCTGACAAGATTGGTGAATACGTCATGCTCAAGGGCGGTCGCGACCTGCTCGAAAAGCTCCAAAAGGACGAAAAGCTCACTCAAAACGCAAGCGCATCACAAGGTTTGGAGGACATGGCCCTGCTCTACGACTATATGGATATCTTTGGTATCACTGATAAGGTAAGGATGGTAGAATGACGCGTGATTACGACTTGGCTCACACACGCAAACCATGGTGTTCTAGATGTCCTTTGACCTCAGTTTGGCACGTGGTCTTGACTACTACACGGGTATCATCTACGAAGCTGTGACGGCCTTGTCGGCCGCGCCCACTACCTCCGATGGCAAAAAGGTGGAGCGCAAGACCAAGAAGGGCACAGACGAACTGGATGAGAGCACTGTGGGTGTGGGCTCGATCGCCGCCGGTGGCCGGTACGATAACTTGGTGGGTATGTTCTCGGGTGTCAACAAGAAGGGCGAGCCCAACCTCAAGATTCCCTGCGTCGGTGTCTCTATTGGTGTCGAACGTGTGTTTTCGATTCTGATGGCCCAGCAAAAGGCGACTGATATCAAGAGCAACGAGACCGAAGTCTTCGTCATCTCGGTGGGTGACGGTCTGTTGAAGGAGCGTATGCAGATCGTGAACGAACTCTGGGACAACAACATCAAGGCGTCCTTCATGTTCAAGAACAAGCCCAAACTGGATAAGCAGTGGAACGCTTGCGAAAAGGATCACATTCCTTTTGCAGTGATCATCGGCCGCGACGAATTGGAAAAGGGCGAGATTCGCATCAAGGACATGCGCTCCAAGGATGCGGCCCAGGGCGGCGGTGTCACTGTCCGATACGCTGACATGGTCCAGGAGCTCCGGTCACGTCTCTCCGAGTTGTAATAGATCGCATATATTCACCAGCCGTGTTCTGTCAAATATATATATTATAAAATAAGAGGCAGAATACAGATTGGCCTGTAAGAAGGAACTACGAGGTAGGAGAGGAAGAGCTCGGTTGGGCAACGGGAGACTGCAAGTGCTCTGAAGGGGATGCGCTGGATATTTTGGCAGCAGCGCTAGCAAGGTGTTCTTGACGTACCTGGCGGATCATGTGCCATGCCATGTCCTCCATCTCCTTGCGTCGGTCATCGTTCTTTATATCGCGGACCCAGTGGTGGACCCGCTGCCGAAGGGTTTCTTCCATGACTGCTGTTGCATCGTGGTGCGCCTTGTCCTTCACGAGGGTGGGTATCTTTCTGTGGCGGTTGTGGATATAATCGTCGAGGCTGCGCCATGCTGTGCTGATATAAGCATTATCCAGAAGCAGGCGCTTGCTGTGGTGCTGGAACCAGTGGGATGCTTGGTCCTGGATCAAGCCACGCGTGGTCTGGAAGTGCGCCACCCATGCCGCGGTCACCCCTCGAGATAACAGCGCATTCTGGTATTCGTCCACGACGTGTCGGCACCCGTCTTGTTGCTGACACGCACGCAGGCCGAGGCTGCCCAGTCCAAGCAGCAAAACGACGACCAAGAGAAAGATTCGCGTGGCGCCGAAATGGTGTCGGTTGGATTGACTATGGCGAGAGGCGGGTTTCTTTAAGTTTCTGACTGCCGACCGTGTGGCAGGTGGGCTGCTTTTGCGCTTCCGAGTCGCAACGAACATGGCGCTGGTAAGAGCATTCAAAATGTAGCAAAAAGGAGTTTAATAGATCCTGTAGAACGAAAACGAAGCTAAATAGCGGTTGTCAGCTGATTTTGATTCTCATCACCTTGTCGTCGTGACACGAAAGTACACCACCCGCGGACTCGGATAGCTCACACACAACCACATGCTTAGAGTCAATAACAGTATGGCCTGTGCACATATCGTATCTATAGGCTGGCACTGAGCATCCTCTTTTTTATATACGTTCATTATGAAGAAAGCCAGTTTGAAGAAGCATCCACGAATTGCAGCATTTTCTTTGTCTATATGATTTGTGGACTATTATGCTTACTTTATTATGCGACAACTGCTACTATATTTCTACAACGGGCACGTAAACGGGCACATATTAGTTCTCGTTCTCGAGGACGATGCGGTAACGCGCCTTGCCATCACGCATGGCCTGGACAGCCTCAGGCGTATCCTTGAGCGGATACTTCTGGATCCAGGGCTTGACACCCGTCTCGGCCGCAAACTCAAGCATCTCCTCAATCGTCTGGGGGCTACCGATGCACGAGCCGACGAGCGCAATTTGACGGATAGCAAGGAGACCGGCGGGAATACCAGAAAGGGGTTCTTCGGGGAGGGCCACCATGATAAAGTGGGAGTTGGCCTTCATGAGCATCAGATACGCGGCCCAGTCCATGCCGCCCGCAAAGGACGTGCAGACAATGTGAGTAAAGCTGCCCGAGTGCTTCTTCATCGCGTCCGCGTCCGAGGTCACGACATACTCGTCACAGCCCAGCGCTTTCGCGTCCTCTCGCTTGCGGTCCGAGCTCGACAGCGCCACGACGCTTGCTCCCATGGCTTTGGCCCACTGCACCGCAAAGTGTCCGAGACCACCAATGCCAATCACACCGACCTTGTCGCCGGCCTTGCAGCCGTAGCGTTTAAGAGGCGCGTAGGTCGTCACGCCCGCACAGAAGAAGGTCGCTGCGAGCTCGTTTGTCATGTTCTCAGGGACCTTGAAGACGAAGCGCTGGTGACCGCGCCACTTGTCAGCGTAGCCACCAAACGTCTTGTCGCCGTTCTGCCACCGCGAGTTGTATGTGCCAATCAAGCCGTTCTCGCAGAGGTTCTCTTCGCCGTTCTTACACCGATTACAGTCGAGGCACGAACCCGATTGGGCACCGACACCAATCCGATCTGAGAAAATATATTTTTGGTTTAATAAGGTAAAAAGAAGTAGGCCGCCAAAAGCCCCCCCCCCACTTGTGCTGTACCTCCGACTTGGATGTGTTTGACGTTTTCACCGACACGTGTCGCGGTTCCCACAATCTGTTAGAGAGATTAATACATGTTCTCGAACACACGGGAAATAAACAAAAGAACAAAAAAAAAAAAAAAAAGCTCGTACCTCGTGGCCGACTACGCAAGGATAGTCAGTAGGACCCCAGCCCGAGTCCATCGTGTGCAGGTCCGAGCCACTGTTCGTGCAGGAAAGGGCATGACAGCGTCAATAACGATGAAAACTTCATATACAGCTGTCTTCCATTTTCTGTTACATACCAAATACCACAATGGCTGACCTTCATCTCCACCGTATCAGCGTCGAAAGCCTTGAGAGGGAGCTCTTGCCACTGAAGTGGCTCACCTATAATAATGCAAAGTGTTCATTATTCGCCACTATATTTTTCACGTGTGCATACCTTTGCCAGTGCAGGCCCAACCGTGAAAAGTATCTGTAGTCATGATGGGAAATAAAGTGCTAGTCGAGTGAATATAAGTAAACCTCTCGACTGATCCCTCCATGGTGTTTATATATACATGTTTCGCAGTTAAAAGTCCACCTTCCCTCTTTTTGAGGTTCCGGTCATTGAAAATTAATATGGTATGGGGTTTACGTATGAGTGTTACTTTTTTGTCAACTGTCACTATCTGAGAATGCCAAACCCCCTTCCAAGATTTTCTTTTTGCGGAGCATGGTTTATCATATCAGTTTTATTATACTGCTATCTCGTGTGCTGGTGTCAAAAACGAATCCCAATCCTACTGGACTAGCTGTGGAGGGATTAGTAGCTATTGAGGGAAAGCCGCTCACTTGGATGCACCCTCTTTCTGTGCCATGCTCAGACAACAAAAATACATCTGGCTCTTACCATATTCGACACACACACAGAAGACCGTGTATTTCTAAGCAACCGGGTTATCTCCTTTTGCGGACTTGGTTTAGAACTCCACTCATTTGGCCTGTGGACCGCCACTGTTGTTTGTTCGCGCGTATGCTGGTCCACGTAGAGGTATAATGTAATGTTTAACCCGTTTCCCCCTTTAGACGTGTATAGAGGGTTCTTTTCGATGAGCATGATCTCGGATATGGGACATATTATGCTTCCAGGGAAGAGAAGACCAAGGAGCCTTCCGATTGTTTTCTTGCTTTTTTATTTTTATTGCACCCATACCACTCGTGGTACACCCCTTCGCTTTTAGTTGCGGGTCTGGGTAGTGAGGGGCTGGATATACTTGGCATGGTAAGGCGGCTTGCCCGTGGACGAGGGAGCATTGAGTACAGTCTCGAAATAAGCTAAAAGCCAGCCGGTGAGTCATCATCATCCATTTTCAATAAACAGTGCTTTACGTACGTTCATAGATATCACCATCGTATTTACCGATCGGCGCTTTCAATACAAAGTCAGGATAGCCGAATGCATCGGTGAGACCGACCACCTGATAGCGCAACTCCTTGCACAGCTAGAGTATCATAGTGAAATGACAAAGGAAAGCATACCGACATGTGAGGGGCCCATCCAAGCGGAGGTAAAACTTTCTGCTTTTTTTTTACCTTGAGGTAAAGCTTCTCGGTCGCCTTAATTTGTGCGGGGCTCAAGACACCTTCCTTGTAACCTTGATCGCTGAAGGTGTGGAGCACGTGCAGACCCCAGAGGGCTGTCAAGCGGTGCATGATTTTAGCGACGTCCTTGTCCAACCCGGGATCGACGTGGTTTAGACTTCCGAATTTGCTGACTGCGTCACTAAACATGTAGGCCGCTCCGTGCAGCTCAGCCGCGCGCGCCTCATCGAGAAGCAGGTCGTTGTGAGTGCTGCCGGCTTTGAGCTCATTGTTGATGCTGTTCAACTATATAGAAAGAAGGTCAGACGATCGAGGATCACCTCGTTTGTCATCTCTGTGGGCTCACCCGCTTGACGAGGATGCAGTGCAGTGCGTCCTCGATCAGGGTCAAGTTCTTCAAGCAGTCCTCTACATCCTTGACGTTCCAGGTTGACCAGTTGACGTACTCCTTGGCCTTGGTGAAGTAGTGGGTCGAGCTCTTGAACTGGAGTTCGGGGTATTCGTCCATCTCGAGTTTCTGCTCCAGACGGTGGAGGAGGATGCGAGTAGTCTGTTGGAGCATGACAACGTTGTCACCACCACCCGTGGTCAGGACGCCCCAGTCGTCGATCAAGCTGCCTATGGCATTGTAAGCCGAATAGGCATGGCCACCGCAGCAGCGACGGCAGGTCTCGAGGATGTCCGAGCCGAACCAGCCGACGTAACCCTTGAAACAGGCCGAAATGGCGTGCATATCGCCAACGTGGTTGAGGTAGGTCATGGGATCCATGTCGCCTCCGGCGGTGAGGACCTTGAACTGCTCGTTGACAGTCATGCATGCCGAGTGAGTCATGTACATGAAGGCGATGGCAGGCACGAGCTTGCCATAGTGCGAGAGGTAGTCCATGATCTGCTCGTTCTTGTGTCCCTGGCGACGCACGACGCCATAGCGGGTAGCGATTGTGAGGGCCTGCGTGACCATGGCGACGCAGTTGACGGTCAACATGATACGCTCCGGAATCAGGGTGGCGTACATGACGACAGGAGAGGGTGCGGGTGTGTATTCGCCTTGGCGAGTGAGGGAGACCCAGCGCGACATCATGTTGGCGCGCGGCGTGCGCACATTGCGGAACTGGATCCAACCGTTGTCGAGACCGGAACGTCCCACTTTGGCGCCAATATCACCTGCGACAATGTTGGGCATCAGCTCGCCCGTCTCGCGGTCGCGCAGCTGGACAACGAACCAGTTATGACCGTAGTGCTTGCCGTTGATGTAGGTCTGGGCAATGACCATCGTGTGGGTTGCGGTTTTGCCGGCCATACCGATCCACCACTTGGTGGCTGTAATCGAAGGTGACTCAATCACAAACTCGTCCGTAGCCATATCATACGTCGCTCTTGTCTCAATGTCACGTAGGGCTGAGCTATGACCGAGCTCCGTCTATATCTTTTGTGAATACGGTGTCTCTACCCATATGTGTGTGGTAAACGGGGTGGGCATCTTACCATGGCAAAGCAGCCAATGACGCGGAAGTTCTCGATATCATCCAACCATTGTTCGCGCTGAGCGTCGCTGCCTAGCATATTGAGAACATTCTTGAACAAAGCAGTGTGGACACCGATGCGCATGGAGAAGCTCTCAGAGTACATAGCCAGGGCTTGGAAGAGAGCCTCCTTGAATTCGGGGTCGTTCTTGTAAAGCGGGTCCTGTAAGACCTTGGCATAGCGGTGGATTTGGCCCATAGTGCTACATTGTCAAGACATACTGTAAGTAAGACATGTTACACACACACACAGCACAACACGCTCATTACAATTCGCGAATTTCAGGGCGGGTCGTGTCAAGAATATTGCGCGGAGGCTGCATGACAAGCTCCGGATCGCTTGCCATGAACTTGAACGCCCGTTGCTAATTGTGGCAATACGAATGAGCGACTATAGGCAAGAAGGAGAGAAAGGTGTGTATATACCAGGTGCTTGTAGCGTTCCTCGCCGCCTGCCCAGTAGTAGGACAGCTTCTCGATATCGAATTTGGCAGCGTCGCGTTCGGCGGCCATGTCTTTGGGTGCTTGCAAAGACATGGAGGACGGGGTCAAATCCAGCTGCCTTTTGAGCTGGTCCAGCCGCTCGATGGCTGCTTTTGCGGCAGGGTCGGTCGATCGGTTCAAGGGGATAACCATGTCAGGTCAAGTGGGGCTCAAGTCGAAAGAAGAAGTAGAAGTAGAAGTAAGGAGAGAAGAGAAAGAGGTAAAGAAAATAGAGAGAACGAAAAGAAAGAAAAAGCGCGGGAGGCAAAGAGTAGAATACTATGTCAGCTGTATCACCTCAGGAGGAAGGTCTTTATGCAACGCGACGAGTAAGAGTGTGGGGCAAAGCGTGAAGATGAACCGTACAGACGATTTTATTGTATAAGATTCATCCCACACTTGAATCGACAAATGGAAAAATCTGGGGTTGCCGCTGGACTGCATGTGAAAAAAAAAAAAAAGATTGGGAAATTGAAATAGAGTGGAAAAATTGTCTTATATTCATTCGTTCATCCGTCATTTGCTTGCGATTCTAGAAGAGAGGTGACATGCAAGGACAATAAATATCAGAAAGAGAGGTGTGCGGATATGTACGCATCGCAAGAAAAAAAAACATATATACAGGTAGACAGATAGACAGACAAAAAGGGGCAGAGCGCGCAGACGGTGTGAATATAAATGTGAAGATCAAAAGGCGTCTCTGACGTTTCGGGCGAGATCCGGGTTTTCAGCGGCGTGAGCAGCAAGCATGGCATCGACGTCTTGCTGCAGTTGTGGGTTGCTGTCGACGAGGCCACTCACTAACTCGACTAGGGCATCTTTGCCGAGAAGTTCTACATAGTGGATGTAGATGAGTATCCCGTGTCAGAGTTTGAAAATAAGGTCATACCAAGCAGCTTGCTGAGCGGGACTTTCTCAAGAGTGCGGTTGCGCTTGGTTGCACTGGCGCTGGTATCGTGCCACACATCGGTCGGCGCTTCCTCCTCCTCCCCATCCCGTTCAATCGTCGTCATTTCTTCGTCTTCGGACGCACGGCGTTTTCTGCCTAGTCCAGAACCCCACATGAGTACCATCTTTACGATGGATCTCTTTTCTCATACCTTTGGCGTTCGTACTACCGCTGGACTCTCCTCCATTATTCGAGACGGATCGTGGACTCAGTGAATAAGAAGGCGTTGATTTAGGTAGCCCATAGTAGTGGGTGGACTTGTAGAGGACCTGCTGTTGCCGAAAGTCACTATTTCGACTTTGCGACATGGAATAACAAACGAACAGAGGAAAAGAGAGAGAGAGAGAGAGAGAGAGAGAGAGAGAGAGAGGAAGACAGATGAATAGGAGGATGTGCGGCTGATCAAACTGACTATGCCGCAGCAGTCTTCTCATTCTTTACAGCTCAGCACAGGATCATGAGCAAGTTGGATCCGCGTGCGTCATTCTCAGTCACTTTGAAGTCCTATGTAGCAGCATTTATTATCTTTTGTTGCTGTTATCACTTCTCATACCTACTATACTATACTTCTACTACCACTATTACTACCTGCTGCTGCTGTTGTTGTTTTGACATAGTGCTCACTCTTTCCCTAGGGTATAGGCTAAGTTCCAGGTAGCTACACATTGGTGAAGACTGACTGGGTTCACCCCACATGCATATGGCGTTACCCTTGTATTTGCAAATTTTATAGGCATATGCTTATGCTTGGTGTAGCTACCATCGCGACAAACGTATCGCACGTATCAACAAACATGCTAGCAACATTGCTATGCTTTGCGGCATGGCGGAGTGCTTCATTGCCTTTTCTGCACATCAAAGGATATCGTCATCAAGCCTTCTTTTTATGACAAATGATTTGAATACATTACTTTATACTTATCTACATACATACGTTCAACCAGCTATAAACTTTTCTGTTTTCAAACACAATAGAGGAGAGGGGAGTGTGAAGGAAAAAAAAAAGCGAAAGAGCTCGACCCAAAAAGGTTCACACTACTGCTCGTCCAGCCAGTCCAGCAGCTCCGGGGTATAGTAGGTGAGAATCAACGTAGCGCCAGCGCGCAAGAAACCCGTCATCGTCTCGAGCACAACCGTCTTGAGATCGAACACACCTGCCTTGGCAGCGTGGTAGAGCATAGCATATTCACCCGAGACTTGATAGACCGCAATAGGATAGTCGGAGGCGAGGTTGGACGCCTCACGGACAATATCGAGGTAGGGTGTACCGGGCTTGACCATAATCGCGTCCGCTCCTTCATCCATGTCACGGAGGATCGCACGACGGGCCAGGCCGCGCGCGTTCGGAGGCAATTGGTAGCACCGGCGGTCACCAAACGCAGGCGCCGAGTTGGCTGCATCGCGGAAAGGGCCATAGAACGCGCCAGCAAACTTGGCGGCGTAGGAGATCAGCATCGTCTTGTGTGCGAGGCCAGCGTCCATGAGACCCTGCTTGATGGCCTTAATGCGGCCGTCCATCATGTCTGAGGGAGCGACACACTGAGCACCCGCGGCCGCGTAGGCGACAGCGACGTCGGCCATGCGCTTAATGCTCTTTTCATTCTCGAGCGTGCCATCCTCACGGAGCACGCCGCAGTGGCCGTGGGAGGTGTACTCGCACAGACACACGTCGCAGGCCACAAAGATCTCCGGGAACTCCTTACGCAAGAGCTTGACGGCCAGAATGGTGGGACCGGCCGGGTCCTCTGCGCGTGAGCCCGTCGCGTCCTTGACCCCCTCTGCAAGCGGGACACCAAACAGGATCACCGAGCGCAGCCCCTTCTTGTAAAGTGGCTCAATGAGGCCCTTGAGCTTGTTGATACCAATGCGGTACTGCCCTGGCAACGACGGGATCGCCTCCAGCGCCTCCGGATCGTCCGTTATGAAGATCGGGTACATGAGCATGCTCTTGCTCAGCTGACGCTCAGCTTGCCATCCTCGCGATACTGCGGTGTGGTATCCTCCGTGAAGAATGTGATTCGGGGCAGTCGACATGTTTTATTTATTAAAGTAAGAGAGGTTCACATTTCCTGCCTTCACTGGTTCTCACGACAGAAAAACAGTCGCCGCGTCAATTTTTTTTTACAATCAATGATTCCAATGACTCAGCTCTGAGTTGTTCCATTAAGGAAAATGGGTGGTTACAGAACCAAGGCCAGTTCTGTGGAAAGCTCTATAAAGTTTTAGCCATAGAATCCAAAGAGCAGGTTTTGGCAAATACATATATAGAAAATGAGCCTATTCATATTACTTACATTGCTCCCCTTTACATACTTGAATCGTAAAACATGATAGTCAATCGTAGCAGGACGAGCACGTACAGATCTATTTCCCTCGTATACACTTGTCCAGTAACAGAGCTCTTTATATGACTCTTTGTAGCCTCCGCCACTATTGACGGGCAAAGATACAAATATCAGTTACATCAGTTACATCTAATATAATAAAATAATTTTGTCTTATAACTAATTACGTAAGCCGGCCCGGATTCAATTCCCGGACAGGGCGTC